>JAADXY010000069.1:0-56859 GCA_023338065.1 Phytopythium montanum
CGAGCAGTTCTTCGACCTCGGCGTACACCAGTCCGACGTCGGTGATGGTGCTGTTGTCTGGCTTGCGGGCCGGCAGCCAGAGGAAGTCCGGGTGCACCGCCATGGACCCGCCGAGCCACTCACCGCCCAGGATCTCGTACGTCATCACGCTGTCCCGACCAGCGGCCGACGTCGAGCCTTGTTGGGCCGACGATGGACGCCAGCGTCGGCCAGGAGCTCATCAACATCGTCTTCCTCTTCAACGGCGTGCACATGCTGCTGCACGAGGACTGGTACTGCCCGTTCACGCCCGACAACGTCGACCTGGCCAAGTGGTGGCTGCTCTCGGACAACCACATGGCCACCGTGCTCTTCTTCAAATGATCCTATTGACGTGAACACACTTGTCCTCCTGGCTAGACAGCATCCTCCCTCTCCTGCTCCTCGATCTCCCGCAGAGCAGAGTACACTCCCTTGGCCGTCGGTCGGTCTCTCGGATCCCCACTCATACAACGCAGGCCGAGTTCACGGATGGCTCGAGGAGCGTCGCGGTGGAAGGCTGGACGCACGCGGTCTTCGCTCACAGCCATGGCCAACACGGCGTTGGAGCTCATCATCCCACTGCGACTGCTCCGTCGGTGGCTTGAGAGGTCATCGCCGTCGTCCTCGTCCTCGTCCTCCACTTCTCCACCGTCGCACGAGCACATGCCGAGAGCAAACGGCTTGGCGCACGTGTCGATCTCGACCAGCACGACGCCGAACGAGTAGATGTCGGCCTGCTGGTCGTACTTGTCGCCGCGGATGATCTCGGGAGCGATCCACGCGACCGTGCCGACCTCGGCCGTCATCTGCATGGCCGTCTCCGAGCCGCTCTTGACGCGGCTGGCGCCAAAGTCGCTCAGCTTGGCCACCCACGTCTTGCTCAGCAGCACGTTCTGCGCCTTGACGTCGCGGTGGATCACCGGGTCGCTGAACGAGTGCAGGTACAGCACGGCGTCCGCCACGTCGAGCGCGAACGCCAGCTTGCTGCGGCCGTAGCCCGCCGACTCGCGGGACGACCAGCTCCAGCCGTCTCGATCCGGGTCCATCAGCCGCTGCCGCTCCAGGAACTGGGCCAAGTCGCCGTTCGGCATGTACTCCATCACCATGGACAGGTCGACGAGCGACGACCAGGCGATGCCGCGGAACGCCACGATCTTGTCATGCTTGAGCCGCGAGCACAGCCGGATCTCGGCCATGAACTGCTCGATCACGCGGTGGTTCTTCTTGGCCTTGTCCGGGTACATTTGCTTGAGCACGACCTGCTCCTTCGTGGACACTAGCCGCGCGAGGAACACGATGCCTCCGCCGCCCTTGGCGATCTCCTTCCGCCGGTCGATGTCGGACTGCGCAATGCGGAGGTTCTCGAAGTCCGGGTCCTTCCTCACGTCGTCGGTAACGACGGACTCGCGGCGTGAGGACAGATCGAACGCGCTGTCGACGCTGGCAGCGCGCGAAGGATCGCGGGAAGAAGCAGTCAAAGACGTCGAGTCCTCCTTTCCAAGGGCGGCGAGCGCGATGGCCGAGTCTCGGAGCGTGTTGCCTCGCCGTCTGCCCTTCTCCTGCTCGCGCTGCTGCTCGTACCGCTTGCGCTTGCAGATGAGCAGCAGGATGAGCACGAAGATGACGCCTCCGATGCCGAAGAGCAGCAGGAACGGCGTCATCATGTTGGTCACGGCCGAGGACGAGCCGCCGAAGCCGTACTTGGTCTGGAAGACCGAGTCTGTGGTGGAGAGGGCACGTCACACACTCAGCACTGAACTACGAACTCCACCGCGATGGCTCCAAGTACCTGGCAGGACGCAGACCGAGTACGACGAGTTGGCGATGACGACCTGCCGCTCCTCGGCCTTCGAGACACAGGAGCGGTTCAGCGCGACGCCGTCGACTTGGAACTCCTCGAGAGCCGACAGCACGGCCTCGTCCGACTCGCGGATCTCCAAGTACGTCAACGTGCTGCCGTTGAGGAGTCTGTAGTGAAGGTTGATCAGTCAAAAGTCGAGTTAGTATCAAGGCGAGAGGAAGACGGCTGCTAGTGTAAATGAAGACGTACAATGACTGCAAGTTGGCTGGGAACAACACACCCTGGAT
Organism: Phytopythium montanum; assembly: GCA_023338065.1. Taxonomy (NCBI): domain Eukaryota; phylum Oomycota; class Peronosporomycetes; order Pythiales; family Pythiaceae; genus Phytopythium; species Phytopythium montanum. The sequence goes on from JAADXY010000069.1 coordinate 2,110, forward strand.
GATGGCGACGCTGTTGCCGGTGAAGTCTCTGGACAAGGCGAATGCGGACATGGTGTAAGGTATTGCAACTCGGTATGTGGAGCTGTATGCATGGCCACTCACATGTCGAACGGCCGGTTGCAGGCGCTGAAGTCCAGTCGCTTGATCACTTGGACGGAGCAGTTCTGGGCGATGCTGGCAGTTGAGGCAGGTCAGTTCTCCGAAGATCAACACAGGCAACAGCAGCTGATGGCGTCACGCACAGCTGATGCAGGTCTGTCGGCGGTGAAAAGCCCTCGAAAGTCGAGATGGTGGATCCTGACAAGTCTCTAACGACACACCAAAGCGGGCAGACATTGTCGTCAGCTATGCATCGCTCAAGACGATGGAATCCAGGCCGCCATACATGGTCTGCGTCATGTCCGCAAAGGCGGACGCCGTCATGTTGCGCACGGTCACGTTGCGAGCGACGAGGCGTTGCGGTCCGAGCTTGGTCGGGGCCAAGAACGCCGTGATTGGGTTGTTCGAGACGTCTCTGAGCTCCAAGTCGAGTAGCACACAAGTCAGTCAAGGAGAACGTAGCCAACGAGCACCTGAATGGAAGACGCACAGCACTTGGAGCCTGCCCCATTGCGCTTGGAACTCGAGCTGCTCCAGCCGGTTGGAGCTCAGGTTCCTGCGCCAGTCAACACATTACACGTCAGTGCGAGCATGGAATCACTTCAACGACGAGCGCCTGGACTACTCACAGCGAGGCTAGTCCGCTCGGCACTCTCACGTCCGCCGCATCCGACACGTCGTTCCACGCGAGGTCTCTGTCCAATCCACGCCAAGTCAGCTCCAGTTCCTCCGCTACAGCAGATGCAGCTGCACGTACAGCGAGCTGAGGCTGCTGTTGACGCTGCTGAGGTCGACGGCTTGGATCCCGAGCGACGCGAGCTGCGCCACGTCCACGCTCTCGGCCACGCACGCCTCGCTGTCGTCGCTCTCGCTCTCCGAGTCGTCTATAGAACTGTCGCTAGCGTCATCTCCATCGTCGGAGTCGTCGTCGGACGCCTCGGTGACGCAGTACGCGACGGTCGAGGCGTCTCCGCAGTCGCCAAGCAGCGTCCGCAGCTCGGGACACACACGCTCCAGCGTCAGCGCCGCAGCCATTCTCAGTACTGCAGCAGTCGAGCAGCAAGTGAAGCCGCCTTGGGGGTTCACCCGCAGCCAGGGACAATGGAGGAGAAGGTGTCGGGCACGAGGAGCTTAGCTGCGACTTGGTCTCTGCAGAATCCACTCGATGGGATGGGTGAAGCCTGCTACACCCACTTCCCAAAATCACGTCAGTTTGACCCCTAAACGTAGCTATTTTGGGCCGACATGTCGCATTCAATGTAGCTATCTTGCTGTAGTCACATCGAAGAGCTACGGCTCGGCTGGTCAACGCGAACTCCTTGAGCTGCAAGTGGGCTGCAGATGAATGCTACTACCGTTACTGTTTGCTATTGCTGCTGCTGCTGCTGCTACTGCTGCTACGTCGAGATCATGCGCGGCGCTGGAGCTGCCGGAGCGAGAAGTGGAGCTCCATGGCGTTCGGCCGCAAGTCCGGGTCGTCGTCGAGGCAGCGCATGGCGATCTGCAGCAGGTCCGCAGGGCAGTCGTCGCGGAACTTGGGCTTGGCGAGCACGGCGGCCGACATGGACTCAAGGCTGATGCTGCGCGACGAACGGCGCGACACAGGCTTCTTGCACCGGTCTAGCTCAGACAGCAGCACGCCGAACGAGAAGACGTCCGCCTTAGCCGTGAACTCTCCGCCGCGGAGAACCTCGGGGGCCGCCCACGGAAGAGCGCCGGCGGTGTGGACATCGACGCGGTAGCCGAGACCCATGAGCTTCGCCTGCCACTCGGCGCCGAGCAGAACGTTCTCGGCCTTGAGGCTGCGGTGGAAGACCGCGGGGGAGAAGCTGTGCAGGCACACGAGCGCTTCCGACACTTGGACGGCGAGCGACAGCTTGGCCGGCGTCGCGCTGGACGCCTCGAACCACAGAAAGGACGACTTGGACGACTTCAAGATGGGTCGCTGCTCTCTCAGCACCGTGTCCAGACTGCCGCGCGGCATGTACTCGACGACGGACGACAGGTCGTCCATCCCTGTCCACATGAGTCCGTAGAACGCCGTCAGGTGCTTGTGATCGAGCTTGGCGCACACGCGGATCTCGTCCATGAAGGCAATCAGTCGGTCGTGGTCCGTGGCGTCGCGACGAACGATCAGCTGCTTCATCACCGCCATCTTGTCGCCAAAGTGAACCAGGTACGTCACGGCAAAGCTTCCGTGCGCGATGGTTCGGATCTGCAAGACGTCGTTCGCGTCGATCCGCATGGACGCGAGCTCCGCGTCGAAGCGCACGTCGTTCTCCATCTCGGTCTGCGTCAACTGGGTGCTGAGCGGCATGAGCGTCAATCGGTGGTCCGACATCTCGGTGTTGTCGTGCTCGTCAGGCTTGTGGTCTTGCTTCCGATGACGCACGACGTGGATAACGAGAAGGACAATCATCCAGACGCCCACGAGCGCGCTGACGCCGACGCTGAGCGCCAAGACGTGGCTCTCGCTTTGTTCTTCAGCTTCAGCGTCTGTCTCCAAGCGGCTGGTCAGTAATTGAAGCAGAGAACCGATCCATCCAAAGAAGAGAGGACTCACCTTGTGCGGTTGATGACTGCGACGTAAAGCTGCTGCCGAAGTAAGCCACGGCGAAATCGATGTCTGCAAAGACGCAAACGCTGACACCGTCAGCGATGGTCTTGACCGTCGCTTTGTCGCTGGAGCAGTCCGGACTGGACAACGAGTCCGCGTAGACGGCCGACAGGTTCGAAAGCCGCGAGTAGTCCGTCTCGCAAAGCTCGATGCGCGTGATGCTGTTGCCTCGGAGGTCCCTGCAGAAGCACAACAACGGCGATGTGAGAGAGGTTTCATGGTGCTTCACATGCAAGACAGAGATGAAGATCACGCACAGAAAGACGAGGCTCTTGGGGAACACGATGCCAGCGACCTCTTCCAAGCTGTTGGACGACAGATCGCTGTGGAGCAGTACCAATCACAGGTGAGCAAGCAGTTGCTGTCAACCCTTCAACATTAGCACAACGACTCACATGGTCGTGATGTCCGTCTCGGATAGATTCAGCGAGAACAGGGTGGTGGCCTTGTTGTGGCTTCCATTCCTGTAGTCGAAGGCAACCCCGTGACTTCCAACATCCAGGACGCTGACCCAGGCCAGCGCTCACTCACAGAACTTGAAGATCGCGAGGAGGGCTGAACGCTGTCCAATCCGCCAAGTCGTTGTGCGACACATCACTGAGTACATTCACAAGGACAGTAGCCGTTAGAACCAACATTTCACGCACACTGCAACCTCCATTGCAGGTTACGTACAGCACTTGGACGGTCGACGCCAGTGTCAAGCTGGAGAACGACTCGAGCACGTTGTTGGCGGCGATGAGCTCCACCAGATACGTCGCGCTGACGTCGATGGACGCGAGTGAGGCCGAGCTGCAGTTTCTGTGGTGGAACGTGACCCACAAGGCGAGAGTCGCTGGTCAATCGCGAAGACAAATAAGACCCTGAACAGCCAGCAAACTCACAGCGTCTCGAGATACTCGTAGCTGCCGGGGAGCTTCAAGCTCGACAGCTGGTTCAGAGACACGTTCCTGTCGAGCAGCAGGCCAAAGTGAGCGATGGAAGCGGCGCTAGTGCGGTAGTTGACCACAATAAGAACGCACAGCGTCCGCAATGTCGAGGGAACTGTGACGTTGGCGATACTGGAAAGCGCGTTGCTTGACAGGTCCCTACGCACGCACAGCAACAGGTTAGATACCGCGAGCCTCATTACCATTCACTTGGTCGTACAGCGAAGCGAGCGTGAGGTTCTCCCCGCCGCCTGCAAAGCTCTTGAGCGAGTTGGAGCTCAAGTCACTGCAATCAAATGCCTCACATCAGTCAGAGCTACATCCCCGCCACCAGTCACAAATCCCAACATATGCACACATACAGCGAGGTCCACGCGCACCCAACGCCGTCCACCGCCTCAATCCCAAAGCCGCGGGCGTTCACTATGGTCTCCGCCACCGTCGCGATTGCCGTGGCGTTCGCGCACATCTGCGCGCTCGCATTGACCGCTGAGACCGCCAGCTCCCCGTCTGGTCCGGCCACACACGCGCCCGCGTCTTCCAGCGTCTCCCGGTCGACGCAGGCTGCCGAGAGCGTGCGTTGCGCCGGGCAGACGCCTAGCATTGCTACTGACGCGTTGGAGGCGTCGGAAGCCGCCGAGCTGTCGCCTGACGCGGCGCGGAGGCCGTGGGAGGCATGCTTTACGCGAACATGCAGCTGTACGGCGGTGGTTGGGCCAGGCAGCAGCGCTAGCGCCGCGGCAAGCACCAAGAGCGAGCGCATGACGACCGACCGACCGCTGCAGGCTTTCCCAGTCCACGCAAGTCGGAAAATGAATGAGATGTCCAGAACGGGTTGATATGTGATGGCTGCACCCAAACTCACAGATTGAACCTAATGCACTGGATGTTGTGGAGTCAAATATAAAGTATCGCAATATATTTAATTTAGGAGCAGATATAAATTATTTAATTTTAAATTTGCCATTTCAATTAACTGGATTTTGGAGTTGTAGATAATTTTACACCAGATCATTACTAATAGGAGGTTCAAATCTGAACATCACGCAGCCAAAAATGGCATTGACACAGGAAATCGGCGCTCAAACAACGACCGACGCGGATGGAGACGCTGCAGCTGCGCCACCAGCTGCTGTGCGCGGGTGTCTGCGCTCGAGCCGCCGCGTACGACACCCGGCGGCACCACGTGCTGGTCTTCGACGCGCGTAGCCTCTCGCTGCGCCTGCTGTCGCTCCGCCGCGAGCTCAAGAGCGTCCCGCTGCTCGTCGACGACAGCGCAGACACGTCCCCAGGTAGATACCAGGCGCAAGACCGGCGTCTGCAAGTCCAGCAGTCCGCACAAAAGGTCAGCGGCAAGATCCACGGCGGGCCATTGGGCAGCGCCTCGCAGCAAAAGGATGGCGAGCGAGCGAGCTCCAGGACAGTCCCGACGCTGGCGCTGACGTTCGCGTCGACTGTCGATGCGTTCGTCTGTGTCTACGCGGTCAAGACGACGGGTACTCGGGGCACAGAGCCAACCGAGACGTGCCACGTCGAGTTCATCGAGCCTGCGACGCTCGCGCGGCTTGCTACTTACCCAATCCCGCCACATTGGCGACTGTCGTGCTCGTTCTTCGACGCCAGTTCTTCCCGTCTAGTGCTGGCGATGGAGCAGCCCAACTCTGACGCCGGTGACAGCAATGCAGTCGCTGTCCACTCGGTGGATGTGGTCCAGGTATCAAGGCGACCGATGCAGTCGCAAAGGCAGAGCGATCCGCAGTCCTCCCCGGAGCCTTCCCGCAAGTCCACAATGCTCTGCATCGAGAAGACCAAGGCGCGGGCTCGATACCACTCGCCGCTGTCCATGATAACAGGCTGTAAAGGTCTCTTGAGACTCTTTGGACTCGTCGGGAGGGAGCAGACCGACCGCAAGCAGGACAACGACGAATCCAGCTGCGTCATCTTGATGTGGACCCTCGAGACCACTGACCTCCCGCAGTACGTCTTGCTGCGGCGAGTCATGCTCCAGGACCGCATCACCGCCGTGGCGCTCTCGCCGTGCGACGATTGGCTGGTCACTGGCACCAGTCGCGGCGGACTTCAAATGTGGGACGTGTCAGGCAGAGCGCCGTCGCTTGCAAGCGGCCAGCCATCATGCCAGACAACTGCAGCCTCGAACTCCAGTACTGGTGTTGCCGCCATCGCGTTCAGAGGTGCGGTACATGCACAAGGCGAAGCGGTCGAGGTCGGGGTCGTGACGTCAGTGACCGACGGTGGACCAGTGAGTCACTGGCAGTTCGCCGCGAGCACTGGCGACTCTGGTGAACGAGGATCTACCTCGTCACTCGAGCTAGTCGGTCAGTATGCTCCAACGAAAGCAACGAGTCCAGTCAAAGCGTCGAAACGGCAGAAAGCTTCATCCGACCTTGCGCTAGTGACGATTCCGATATGTGTGGACGTCGAGACCGGCGGCAACATCGAGAGCATGGTCCTCGTGCTCCAGGGCGACATGGTGCACGTGCTCAAGGTGCGGTCACGCCTTGTCGAAGTGTGCGAATGGGCCGACTACGAGAATATCGTCAGCGTTCGGCAGGCAGCCCGAAGTTCAACCCAAGCGTTTATCTGTCTGAGTCAATCGTACTCCAGCAGCGTCCGCATCCTCACCTCCCCGAACGACCGACAACGTCAACCATTTCATCAGAGGCAGGTGGCGATATCCTCGTCTGATTCCTCGAACCGAGTCGCAGTGGTGGAGACGGTGGAGCTGCCAAAGAGCCAGGAGACGCTCGTTGTATGTGGCTGGACAAACGGTCAAGTCGAGATCTACTCGCTGTCCAAGCACGAGCCCGTCGCCCTGCTTCAAGACCAGCACCTGAACGCCAGCATCACCGCTCTCACCATGTGTGTTGACGCGGCCTCAACGACCGGCAACGGGGTTGAATCTTCGGTTGGCGGTCGGCGTTTGACGAAGAAGGAGCGAGCAACCAGAAGCACGGCGTCCATATTCATTGCTGTTGGCGCCGAAGATGGCTCCATGTTTGGCTGGGTAGCGAACGACGTCGTGGCATCAACAGCATCAAGCAAGCTGAGCCCGTCACGACTGATGCTGTCAGCCACCTCGAGCGTTCCTGCTGCCCACACAACCCACATCATCCAACTGCAGCAACTGACGCGTCAACTGTCGTCGCCACTGGTCTGTTCACTCGGTGCCGATGCCAGCATCAAGCTGTGGGAAATGCCAAGCCTGACGATGGTCGCGTATCTGAACGCGACGCCGTCAACTTCCGCGTCAATGATCCCGTCGTGCTTCGATCTAGTGTGTCGACAGCAGTTATCAAGTGAGCTAGAGCATTGGATCGCCGTTGGATACGACGACGGAACGCTTGCAGTATGGACTACACCGAGACACAAGCTGCCCTTCGTCGCGGTCCCAGTCTCCGGTTCACACGAGCGGCGCATCACGAAGATCTGCAGCGTTGAGACGTCGACGCCGTCGACTCGCTTCCTCTCTTCGTCCTTTGACATGACGGTCATCATGTGGTCGATCGTCGGAGAACGAGTCGAAGAGCTCAAGTACTTTGACGTCGGAGCCCCTGTCGTCGACTTCTTCATCACGGGGACTCAAGTGTTTCTGGCCTTCGCACACAAGATTTGCATGCTGAGTCTTGCAGTTACCAGTCGACAAACAGACAAGTCAGCCGGCCAATCCACTCAGCCAACAGCATGTCTAACGGAAGACAGCCAAGAGAGAGCGTCAATAGACGCGGAGGCTCGGCGATCATCTACACCACAAGAAACCCGACCGACTCATGCTCAAGAGCACTTGTCAGTCAGCATCCCGAGTGCGTCAAGACGAGGGAGCTTAGCTGATCCACCAGCACAGCCAGATCAGCCAGGCGAAATCGACACTGACACAGCGTTGATGCTGAATCCGCTAGTTGGCTGGCCGAACGAGACAGCGACCGAGATGGAAGCGAGTGCTGAGGCCGAGAGCTCAGCTGTCCGAGCGAAACTGGCCGAGTTCATCGCCCAAACAGGCTCGAAAGGAGTCATCTCTGGCGAGTTACTGACGAACTTTGCTGCTGGATTGAGTGCAGTGACGGCTTTGCCAAGGAAGCGACTGCGAACGGCACTTCTAGCACGAGTTCGCCAGCTACATCTGAGCTCTAGAGATGCTCTGGATGCAGACAGAGCCCTCGAGATTGTGCTCCACGTGCTCTCAGCCTCGAGAAGTCCAGTCGACACGGTAATCTCAGACCAGCGAGTACCAATCACCACCTCCAAGCCGAAGCACAGCGTCGTGGTGTCCAAGCGGTCGACAGTCACCAAGCTGTCGCGCAAAGCTGTCATTTCGTACAACAGCATGGGTGAGAAGAGCGTTCGATGGGTGGATGTCGCGGCGCGAGCTATCGTATCAAAGCCTCAAGCTACAAGCCGACAACCGCCTTCTGAGAGCGACCAAGTTGTTGTGCCGCAGTCCCAAGACCTGGCGACTCCAGACACCGGCTCCGTGTCTCCTTTCCCTTCTGCTGATGATTCTATCGAGACTGACCGAGCCGAGATCTCTCCCTCGGTCGACTTCCAAGACGAATGGACTGACACCAGCCGGTCCAATGCTCAAGCCAAGTCACAGCGGAAGAAGTCGGTGGCCGAGTGTCTCAATGCCAAGAACTCTGTCGTCTCCTTTGTTGGAGAACCACTAGTGCAGCACCTCAAGCTGTCGATCGGCTTCCGACCGTTCTGGTCACCCGATTATTGCTGGTGCCGCGTTGCTTCTCCTCTGATCGTGGTTGACTCCAACACCTCAACAGACAGAGAAGCCGAGCGGTCAAGACGTTGCAGCAGTTGCACCAAGCGAGTCCACACGCTGGAGCTGTCAAGTTCAGGCTACCGACCCAACTTCTCGGCCCGATTGATCCTCGAAATCATCGGCGACGTCTACGCCAAGATCAGCAAGACGGCACATGCTCAGCTCTTCAAAAAGTCTTCGTCCAAGGACGCTGCAAGCTCCAATCCCGAGCCGGTCACCGTCTTCGGAGCGCTCATGGACGTCATGAAGAGTCGATACGGGATGCAAGGCGTCGTGGAGCTCAAGATCAAGCAGCTCCTCGTCTCCATGTGCCACTTCATGCGTTCCGTCGACGCGATCGCAGTCTTCGGAGAGTTCTTAGCGATGCACGCGCGACCCAATCAAGCGCTGGACGAGCACGTCCCGCACGAACTTGTCGCGCTCTGCGTCTGCTGCTACTCGTGGCTGTACTCTCGAGAGATGGTCGTGGCGGGGAATGCCGTCGCTGGGAACGGCTCCCGCGACTCTCGACACGACATGACCCGAGCGTGTGACACAAGCTGCGGTCGGAACCATTGGCAGTTCGTCCCGGTCTCCTGTGCGCTACTCTGCGCTCAAGAGAACCTCATGTACCCGCTCGTGAACCCAGGGTTCCTCCGCAACATCTTGACGTTCATGAACGAGTACGCTCAAGACTCAAAGTGTCTGCCACCGATCGCTTTCGATGGCGATAGTAGTGGAGAAGAAGAGCCGCATCGACTTACCGCAGTGTCGACCCGGTGGATCGAAGTTCATCGCTTCTTGAGACTCATTGTGGGCGAGTGGAGGCAGCAGAACGAGTCGTTCCGAGCCGCCGAGCGCGTGCTCTTCCTGCAGTCCAGCGACTGGGCCGACGGCGACCAGGAGATCGTCGAGAAGCTGCGACTGATTCTAAGCTGCCTGGTCTTCTACGACCACGACCGCGTCGGCGTCGTGGCGGTCGCTGACTTCCAGCAAATCCTCCGCCGACTGCGGTATCTCTGGCCGAACGAGCACATGACTGAAGCCGAGGCAATGGAGACGATGGAGGTGTCCATCACGTTCGAGAACGCGGTTCGAGCGGCCTGTGCTCGCTTCGCAGACTCGCACCGCGACGGCCAGCTGTGCTACCTCGACTTCTGGGCCATGCTGTACGTCGTCGGCATGAAGACGCGCAGCATGATCAAGTTCCGCGAGATCCCGTCCTTCTGCCGCGACTACAAACTCGAAGTCGCGCCGCAGCTGTCCCAAGTACTGCTCACGTACATGGACCAGTCTTGCACGGTGCTACTCCCGCAGGGACTGTTGATGGGCAAGAGCTCGTTCGACCAGAAGGCGACGCGACAGCACGTGAGGCGCGTCGCTGGCCTCCACGACGGCACGTTCGACCTCAACCGGACGCTCAAGGTGTCCATGTCGGCGACCACTTTGATCGCTTCTGCCACCGCTTCAGGCTCAGGCTCAAGACTTCAGGACGAGCTGTTCGTCGAGCCATCAGCTCTGGTTCTTCATCAAAGCGCGAGTGTGTCGGCCGTCGACCGGTTCCGGCCAATGTCAAGCCAGGGGACCGAAGAACCTGCTCGGTATCAAGATGAAGCGCGCAAGGTGATGAGGAGCGGAGTGCTGAAAAAGGAACCAGCGTTGCTGAGAGTGTCGTCGCTTGGTCTTGAAGGCACCAGAGCCCTTCCGCCAAGAGAACTCGAGGTCCAGGAGCTTAAGGCAGCAGTCCAACCACACAGGCAGGTACCGAAGCGCGTGGTGACCATGCAGCACATAGCTGGAGGCTCTTCCGACGGCCACGATCAGTTGTATATCCAGTTCCATGACGTCACGCCGAGGCGGATCCGACCACGCCGCAAGAGTGTCGACGTCTCACCGACTGAAGAACTCGACAACGCGTCGAACGAACAGCATGATAACGTCGTGGACGACCAGCTACTTGACCTCCCGACACTTGAAGCCGCCGAAGCGATTACTGCCCACGGTGATGCAGAAGTTGATGAGCCTGGAGGCATTGCAGGCGACGAGGGATCCGACGAGGACGAGGACGTAACAACCGAGCCAACTCCTCCAACCTCGGGCCGCCGCGACTTTGAGCCTCTGGAGACTGCCATCGACTCAGCCAGTGACCATCCAGTTCTCCTACGTCGACGAAGCAGCGCGGCCATTGTGCGGGTGCCGTCCGTCGGGAAGGAGCTGTTGTCGTTGCCATCATCTTCTAGCATCGTTACTTCTGCTCTATCGGGACCTCTCGACCGAGAACGGAGCCCGCTACGGACCCATCGGTCGGCATCCATGACAGCCGTTGCCATCCACTTTGAACTCGAGAAGGCTCCGTCTCGTGGCACGGCTGGATCGCAGGTCTCTGTGGCTAAAGACCAGGATCCGCCAGCGAACGATCCCGGCGTGGCTGATACCATTGAAATCGATGACGAGCCGCAGCTACAATTTGATGCTGCTCCAGTTCATGAAGGCATCCAGGAAGAGCAAGACGTTCTCGTCTCAGTCGGAGTGCCTGCTGATGATGATCACCAAGAGGAGGCGAATGATCAGCATCCTGGTTCGGTGATCGACGACATTGAGCTAGTCCAGCAAGGTGGTCAGTCATCACCGAGGGATTCATCAGGGCCCGGCGTTGAGGAAACTCTGGAGGACGCGGAGACTGTTGCGCACAACCCTGGCGGTTCACAAGAGTCCACCTCAAGCGAGTCGATCGCAAACTCTGCATCTCCAGACACGACTGTGACTCCTTCGTCGTATGCTGTGGGCAGCCGACTTCCAATAGACTCAGACATCCCAACTGACACCTCACCGACCATTGACATGAGGAACGAGCCTACTGTGTCCTCGCCGACCTCTGATCCAACGAGCGACAGTATATCTCCTTCCCAGACACCGAGCCAACAGGTTGGGCCCCCTGTAGTAAGCCCAACAACCGCAGTGCTACCGCTGCCAGGCCCCAAACTGACCATACTCCAACTCCCGGAGCTCAATCACTCAACAACCCCAGTCCCAGTCACTCCCCTCAACGAACCCGAGGCAATCGCTGCAAGTGAAGCCGCCCCTGACCGCCCAACCACCGCCCAGGCGCTCCATTCGTTCCGGTTCTCGCAGCAGCCGCACTTCCGTTCAGGCGCTCAGGCCTTCAACAATCCGTTCCGGCCGGCGCAGTGGAGTCCGCGCAACGATTCCGGCAGCGACTCGGAAGACGATGAAGGATCGAACACCGTAGCAAAGGAGCGGCCATTCATCAGTGATGTTGGCGGAGAAGACGACAGCCAAGACGGCGACAACGTCCTGGATATGGAGCTGCGGCTGTCTGAGACCGGTCGTCGACGCGTCCGTCCCCCTCCTCACTTGAAAGACATGAGGCGTCAGCCGTCGCTGTCTCGGATCCCATCTCCAGGTCATTTCGACACGACCGGCGACTCCGACAACGACAATGACAGCGTTGATGGTGAAGGTGTCGACAGTGAAAAGCTGAGTCCACTGCAGACTCTTCATCGCCAGCGAAGCGACTCGGAAGAGCGCGCGCTCAACGGCGGGAACGAGCAGTTCAGCGAACTTGGAGAGGGCATTTCACTGAGTCCTGACGCGCAGGCGATGGTCCAGCGCAAGTGGGCGACTTTGTTCCAAGAGGCCGAGACCGCCATGTTCTCTCCGGTCAAGAAGGCGCTGGACAAGAAGCTAGAGGAGCAGCGACTTGCCGACGAGGTGCAGAGTCAACTGCGCAAGAAGCGGCAGGACGAGGCCGAGCGAGACGCACTGCGACTGCGGGCAGGAGCTAACATACCAGCTAATGGTGCTGTGATTGCACCGACTGAAGCGGGTTCTCCCAACTTCCGACAGGAGCGAGTGAGGCGCGAGAGCTGCAGGCAGCTGCACGTCGAGCTCGAGTACGGCGAGAGCGTTCGAGGCGAGTGCCGCGGCCAGTCGGACGCCCAGTACTTCCACTTTCACCACGAGGACGACAACCGAGTTGGATCCATCATCACACTGGTGCTGCACGTGACCAATGGAGACGCGGACGTGTACTTGTCGACTGACACGCTGGTTCCCAGCGCCACCGACTACACGTGGCGATCGATGCGGAGCAGCGCAGTCAACAGACTCGGCAGCCTCGAGCCGTCGTCTCCTGCAGTCAATGGTGACGTCCGACGGGTTGTCATCTACCCCCACGACCTGGCCAAGGCCTGGTCCAGCACCACAACAAGTGGTGGAGACCGCAAGCGGCTCTCCTTCTACGTGTCGGTGATCGCCAGCACTCCGAACACGCGCTTCTCCCTCTCTGTCATGTGTTCGGGGCAGAAGACGGAGCCGTCGAGGGCGATGCAGGCCGTCGACTACTTCATCGACCGCTTCAACTCGTTCGTGCAGTCGTACGGCGGCGGCAGCGGCAGCGGCAGCTCCAGCAGCCGGCCAAGCTCTCGCTCGGAGCAGTCCCAGGCATCCAAGCTTGCAGCCTGCGAGCCAAGGCGGAAGCCTGAGTCCAAGCAGGAGTTCGTCAAGCGCATCAAGACCGTGAGCGACCGCCAAAGTCGCCAGACAGCGGACAATGAAGCCGTCGATGAGAGTCATGATGCTGCGGTTGCATCGGATGCTGCTTCATTAGCGGACGAGCAGGATGTCGACTCGTTCCAGCACTTGTTGGAGGTGTTAGGCGACAAGAGGAGGAGCAAAAGCGGACGGCGACTGGTGCTCAAGAAGCGGTCGTCCTTCTTGCTTGAAGGGCCAAGCGACGAGCAGCGAGAGCTGCTTCAAGACGAAGAGGCTCGCCTTGAGCGTCAAGTGCCGTCGCTGACCGTTGACTCTGACGCTGTCGACACTCCACCGCTGTACCAAAGCGGGAAGACGACTGGTAGACACCAACGAGGAGGAGCTCGAGCGCGTACGATCTCCCAGCGATTGTCGCCGCTCAAACATAACCAGTCGACGCCTGCCTTGACGGCCAGTGCTCGCGCTGTGAGCTTGCGAGTGGCCAAGTTCGCTCCCCGGCCGGTCGCATATAGTCTGAGCAAGTTAGAGCCGACCACGTCGATGGCTTCGTCGGCGTCGCAGCCGCTGCTAGGAGTAGCAACGCGGCGTATTCCCCCGTCGATCCAATGATCAAGGGGCCGTAACAGTAAACGTGAGAAGCCAGCGAGTCCTCAATTGCTAGGCGTGGCCATTCTGAGCTTCAACATGGTTGCGTTCTGTGATTGGCTGGATCGTCGACACATGTGTTACACGGATTGGTTGAAATTCGCATTTCGCTAAAATGACATGTCACTCTCAATGCCACTCATGGCAGACCAACGGCGTCGAGGTGTCGGTCTCCGGCGCCAAGTCGAGCATCTAGCCTTGATCTTCAGTTTAGTCGGAGATCCTCGTTGAAATCTCTAGCCCGTCCTTCGTGTCTTCGTTGTATTCCAGGTGGGACTCGCGCAGCTTGGATGAGAACTTGGGGTGCGCGCGCACGTACTCGAGGTACCCGGGTGCGCCAGGCATGATGATGTTGTCCGCGATGACCACCGAGCCCTGAGTCGTACAGGATTGCAGTCACTACGCTATACCCGCCAGTACTGTGACGTATGTGCTCAGTTGGTCGCACCTTTCGGAGCCAGCCGCCTTCCTCGATGCGCTTGAGATCCACCAGGTACTCGGACCCGCGGTGGTCGATGAAGAGAACCTGGACACCGTCAAGCCAGAGTCTGGTGTGAGTACTGTAGGTGATACCGACTGCGCGAAGTCTTGGCTCGAAGTACATCGATGTGGTCGAGTTGGAGCTCACGCAGCTTCGTGTACGTGTCGGCAAAGGGGCCAACGATGAACGTGACAATGTCGCCGAGGCCCGCGAACTCGACCATCTATCCGGCAACCCAATCATTTTAGTGAGTGTATGGAAGGGCAGGTTCGTGGAAACGAGGTGACCTTACCTGGGACGCAATGTCGGCGAACCCTGGGCCGATCTCGAACGAGTAGTAGTGCACTTCAGGGCCCGAGACTTGCCGCATCTTGCTGGCGAATCGCACCGCAGAGTACCCCGCAAGAGCCCCGATCTCCGCCATGATCTGCATCAATATAATCAGTCAGAGTCTCCACAGGAATGGGCACCAAGCTCAACGACAGTTGCTTGCACTGACCTTGGGCTTGGCGGCGGCGATCTCTTCCTCGACGATGTCGCCCTTGGCGTCGCCCACGTTCATGAGGAAGCTGGCGCGAGAGAAGTCGTCGATCGCGTGCCAGACGGAGCTCGCGTCGCCCTGCACCGCGTTCTCCCGCACGTACTCGAGGCACTCACGGCATCTGTAGACGTCAAGATCGTCAGAGGCAGAGCTGTACGAGCTCCAGACTTCGCCCGGACTCACCTACCCTCGAACTTCTGCTGCGTAGGGGACGCCATCGCCCTTTGCTTGCTGGTTTCGGAGTGAACGGAGCTTCGGACCGCGCTTGACGCGGAGAATCCGCGAGTGGCGATGAATGGCGAACGCTCATTGATGTGCAATGCTTGACAAGGAGCAAAGGTCGTAATCGTTTTCAAAACTTGTTGATGCGCGTTGATGCCGGAATGCTGGTCGAGGAGTGATAGTCTTATTGAAGAGCATTGAACGACATGTCAGTGAAATGAAACAACATCATTTTGACCAATCAAGATACTATGATGCACATTTACAGCCAATCTCATCGATATGCATCTAACGTTTCAGAATCAGAGTGTGATCCACACTCGACAAGATCCAATGGAGGCCGCCGCGCTCGATGGACTGCTGGGCACGGAACCTCTCGATGGCGAGGCACTCGACCGGGACGCGGCCGCCCTGTTGCTGGTCGCGCACTTGGCGCCGCTCCCGCGAACTGCCGCGTTCTTCTACATAGTGCGGCGTGTGCTGGTGCTCTGGCGGCGCTAGAGCGCGTCTCGCACTCGCTCATGGCCTTCCCGCTGGTCAAACGCGCGTTCTGACGCCGAGTGCTGGACTACCCCATCGAGTCGCGGTCGCTGTTTGCAGGCGGCAAGGCGCCGCGCTTCACTGGCTCGCTTCGGTTTGAAGACCTCGAGTTCCCGAGGATGATCGTCGCCGTGGACGGCGACGAGTTGACGCCGGAACTGGCGCGATTCCTCGCCGATTGGCAGCTCGAGGACGTCCTGAGCTCTAACTTGGCTCGGCTCGGCATGGAGGGAAGCGGCTTGTACGACTGGGGTCCGCTGTTCCGCTCGCTCGACGGGCCTCTGGGTCGGTCACTGTGATCGCTCAACTTGTGCGGGAACCCCATTAGCATGGCAACTGCCGACCGACCCGCGTCGGCATTGAGACGCCCTAAAGTATTGGAAGAGCTGCGCGTTCGAGACACCTTCATCGGCTCCTACGGACTTCAGGACATGGCACAGGCGGTGCGCGTGAACAAGCGGCTGCGTCTGCTGGAGTTGCCTTTACCGATCGACGGCAACGCAGATCGCTCGCGTGCCTACTCGCAGCTCAAGCGTGGCTTCCACAACGAACTACTTGGAGAAGCGCCGATCTCCATGCATTGCAAGTTGGCGGTCCTCAGCGTGGTGCGTTCGAGAGCTGAGCTCGCGCGACTGGATGCTCAAGTCGTCCGTGTCATCTTCGCGTTGGCGACGACCGAGGTGCGCCGCAGTGTCGTGTGGCTGGAGAAGCGAGACGCCGTTGTTGACGACAGTGCCCGTGATTGAATTCGTCGTGCCGAGGGTGAAGACCATGGACGGAAGCCAATTGGAGGTCTGGTGGCGTTCCATTCATTCACCAACCAACAGTCGAGCTGTGGTTGGCTCTAGCTGTAGTGGCTAGCTATCGACAATCGAGCACTTTACCGACACAAGAGCTGATGATGCCGCGCTAGTTGTCGGACTTGGGGCCGTAGACCGACACCTCGACGCCATCGAGCTCGTCCGTGTACTCGACGACCGACTCGTGCAGCACGGACACGAACCTCGGGTGGCTTCTCACATAGTCCAGGTAGTCCGTGACGCCCGCCATGATGACGTTGTCCGCGACGACAACCGAGCCCTGGAATCGCAACGACTTCTGTCAGTGCCGACCACATAGTAGTCGCTCTATATCTCAAGGCGTACTGGTCGAAACAGACCCGCGTCCTCGACCCGCTTCAGGTCGGCCAGGTAAATGTCCTTGTGGTGGTCGATGAAGAGGAACTACCAGTCGAAGAGAGGGATAAGTCTGAAGTATGTGCGTCCAACTCGACTGGTCTACTCACATCAACGTGATCGACGCCCAGGGAATCGCGCAGCGCCGTGTACGTCGACTCGAACGCGCCGACCGTGATCGTCACCACGTCCTCCAGTCCCGCCAGCTTGACCATCTTCAGCTCCACCATGGTAGAATGGAGATGTCAGTGCCTGGACAGGTAAACCACTGCCTTCTATACACGACGCACCTCGGTGGCGATGCTGGCAAAGACCGGGCTGAACTCGAACGAGTAGTAGCGCGCCGACGGTCCCGACACCCCACGCAGCTTGCTCGCGAACCGGACGGCGCTGTACCCACAGAAGCCACCGATTTCCACCATCACCTGCCGTGAAAGAATAACAACTCACTGTCAATCAGCTTGGCTGTGGTGCATCCACACTACAAGTATGCAGAGCGCGTCTCTGTTGCACCTTTGGCTTGGCCTTGGCGATCTCGGCGTCCACGATCTCGCCCTTGACGTCGCCGACGTTCATCATCCAGTTCTGGTACGCGAACTCGTCGAAGAACTGGATCACGGAGCTCGCGTCCCCGGCCGTCGCACGCGCGCGCACGTACTCGAGGCACTCGGAGCCACTGCAAGCATCGAATTCAAGCCACACGCCTCACAGTCAGTCGGCTGGACACCAAACAGCATTGACGATAGAGACCCGATGGGCCTGAACTTACCGGCGCTCCATGTGCTCCGGGCCTTCGGGCGGCGGAGGAGGCATGCGACGTGGCTGGCTCATGGTCGTGTCGGTCTTGGGGCGGAGGAACTTCCAGGAAGAGAGAGACTGAATGGGATGGGATCACATGTGCACAGCGTGGTCAACTGACGAGCATTCCAAATGGATCCCCAAGCTGAGTGGCGTCGAGAGTGACATGTCACTTAATCGATACTCATTTTTATCCAATACGCGTGCTGGAAGCACACATGGTCAGCCAATCACAGAGCGCAGCCAAGTTGAAGTTTACTCCGATCTATGGTGAGCAGCTCCGCGTGGCTACAGCATTCGCTTATCGCTTCCAATACGCGAGCCTGCGTCGACTCTCGCCGGCCGCCAACTCAAAGATGTTCCGGACAACCCCGATGTCCAGCGGACCCACGTCGCCTTGCGCAAGCAGCACGCTCAGGAACGCGAGCTTGCAGCTCAACGGCATGGGCACCGTGTCCAGCAACTCGTCTTGGAAGGCGTCGTCGAGCGAGGAGCAGAGCTCGGCGTACTCCTCGTCCGACGCCGACGAGTTGGGCATTGGCAGCTCCAGTACTCGCAGACGCTTGTTCACTTGAAGGACCCGCTCCATGCTCGCAGCGCCGGCGACGCCAATGTGCGTCCGGCCAAGCCAAAGTTCCTCCAGCACAGGGAGCGGGTCTGCTCCAGACCCAGCCAAGACGGACGCGAGCTCTCCGGCGGAGATGTAGCCGATTCGGCAGCAGCGGAGGCTTAGCGACCGCAGGGACCCGCGGAGAGGCCCCGCCAGCGCTTGGAACAGCGGCATCCATGACGGGAAGTTGTCGCCCTCGAGATCGAGGCGCTCAAGACGTAAACAACATGCCAGGATCGCTCCCAAGATTTCGTCGTCGTGAGGCCCGACCGTTCGCTTCATGTTCAGCGACGTCAGGGACCCGCCGACGCTCTCGATGAGCCCCAGAAGCGACTCCCCAAGCGTCTCGTGTGACGTGAGGTCTCGAATCTCAAGGTCCACCAGCACAGGCTGACGTTGATTGTTGGTACCGCCAGCTGAAGGAGTAGTGGCGCCAGTCGAAGCTGAAGACGGCGGGACCCACGCAAGTCCATACCCGGGGACGATCACGCACACCCAACCGGCATCAGTCACGCCCAGAGTATCGAACGAGACCTCGGATCCGGCCGGGAATGCAGTGAACATGTCGGCAATTGCCCCAATGCGCTTGGCCTTCATTTCGCTTGCAGGCTCGAAATGCAACCGGCAGTCGTGCGCAGCCAGTCGGATCACGTCCGCGGTTGACGTCTGGGTCATCTCGCGCGACATCACCGTCAGCGGAGACTGCAGCGTCGAGTTCCACATCTCGACATCCCGCGGGAAGAGCGGGTTGCCCGACAGATCCACGCGGCGAAGGCGGCCAGTCGACGTCCCAACGCGGCGACTGAGCCCCACCGCGAGCCACCACCAGGCGTAGAATCGGTTGTTGGGAGAGTAGACGGAGACGGTGCGCTCCATACTCAGCTCCTCGATCGAGCTGCCCGCGTCCTGGACCGCCGAGCAAACGGACGCAAAGTGCTCGACGGTGAACGAGTTGCGCGCGAGCGAGAGGCAGCGGACGCCGCGGCTGTCCGGATCCAGACCCGCAGCGGCTCTGATGAGCGACCGGAACGCTCTCAGCTCCCGTGGCGAGGTGCTCCGCGCCACCACGTTCACTAGCGTGAGCGTGTCTAGCGGCTGGTCGGCGCTCCGGATAACCTTGGTCAGAGATTTCAAGTGGCCCTCGCCGAGCCCATTGTCACTGAGGTCCAGCTCCACAACGCGAAACCTCGGTGGAGCGTCCGGTATGTCTCCGTTCGCTGCTGCCAGTCGTCGAGGACTCAGCACGACGGCCAGTTGCTCAATGTCGTCGTCCTTGAAGGCAAACCGCTTCAGTCTCAACGTAACTGGCTCGACGTGTCGACTGTTGGTCTCCGGCAGTACCGCGTGGACTTCATGCACCCAGCTCTCGTCCAGCTCTTGGCTGCTCTGCCAGTCGGCGATCACTTTCGCGAGCTGCGGGAAGAACACGCCGTGCGAGAAGTCGAGGACGAGCCGAGGGAACGCCGGGTCTTCGTAGCAAAGCACGTGTGTGTGCGCCAGCGCTGCTCCGTTCCCCAGCAGCGACCTGCACGCTGGATGCTCTAGCACTTGGCGCCAGAACGCGCGCTTCTGTATGGGGAAGGCACGAAGCAGGCGGGAGGCGCGTAGAAGCACTGTGAGCGCAGCCAACCCGCGCTGGATCTCGATGAGAGCTAACTCGCCATCGCTGCGCCGCTTGGGGAAGCGCGCGACCAGCGACAGCGCGACGGCCTGGCGGTCGAGCAGCTCGGCGTCGTGAGGTTCGACGCCCAGCAGCCCGTTGAGCGCCTTGGAGCGCGTGAGGACGTCCAGCACGCGGAGCGCGGACGTCAACATGGGGACGAGAAGGAGGTTGATCAGAGAACGAATGCGCTCTTCAAACCTGCTGTGAAACCAATTAACAGATATGATTGGTCGAAAGTCGGATTTATTTGACATGAGTGTGTGTGATTGGCTGGAATTAAAGTGTAGCCACTTCAACTACTCCAGCCATCACATCCGTTGACGACTTGAGCGCTGGAATATCAAGGGCGACCGCTCGCTCGCATCGGACTCGTCCACACAGCAACCGCGTCGCACTCGCTCGCACTCCCTTCGTAGCCTTAAGATGCCGACTCGTTCGAGCGCTAGTGAGGCGTGGCGCGGCTCGCTGCGGTCGCTCACTGTCCGCGACTGCAAGGCATGGAGCTGCAGACTCGCAAGTCTGACGACCACGTCGATTGAGACAGAGCCACGTCCACCGCCAGAGGCGAATGAGCTCGACGTCCATCGGCCGAGAGTCGCGCCGATTGAGCAGCACGCTGAGGCTTCTCGCTTTACAGCTAAGCTGCAGACACCACGCTCAGCAACATGCCCTGCTAATACATCGCTATCGGCCTACAACATGGCTTCAAGTTGGCCAAACACATGCTGGGCCAAACCGCAAGCTCTCTCTCCATACCGGCAGCAAATCAGCGAGATGGCCAGACAATCTCCAGCAGAGAATTCATGTGGCTAGGGACGTGTACTTGGCGTCGAGAAGCGGCCGGTTGTCGCGTCGAGAGGCGGTCTTCCCCCCTCTCTTCCTCCCATCCGACCGCGACCGCGACCGGAGAAAAGGTGGCCGCGGCCAGCAAGCGAGAAGCGGACGCTGGGGACGGTGAAGAAGCCCAGGCACCTTCCCGCCGGTACCGCTAGCTGGCCGCATTCTCACCCTCCGCCGAGCCACGGACTCTGAGCTTTCAGTTGCCGCCCATCGCGTTCTTCCGCCCTTCGAGACGCGAATGTTGGCTGTCTCTGGGTTTCCAGATGGCTTCCGTATGGCAGCTCCTTCTCCGCGTTTCATTGGTCAAAATATCCACGAAGAGCCGGTTTTGATTCGCGAATATCCGCGTTTATTCTCTCACCCTCAACCGCTGCCCCGTCATTTTTTTCCGCTACCCATACATTTCCCAAGCATAAGTTCGGCGTCGACTCGGATCGCCACCACTTGCGAGGAAGCCTCGACGTCCGACCCCCCCCTCCGCCGCCGCTCTGTTTGCGCCCGAGCGCGGCGCGTTACACGTGGACACCAGTCGCCAGGCGGCGTGTGGCGTGGCAGGTAAGCAGCGCCAGCCCCTGCCACTTTACACATCGAGAGCGGACAACACAAGACCACGATCAAGACATTGACCGGAAAGGACGGCGGCATGAGCAGTGGCCACGGCGACGAGCGGGCGCCGCTGATAGGCTCGGCGTCCGAGGCGGAGGACGCGGCGCTGGGGGTGACTCCGCGGGTCGCGGGCCGCGTGCGCGTGGGCCTGGACTCGTCGGTGCTGGACAACCAAAAGAAGTGGAAGCGGCTGGCGGACATTGACGACGACAACAGCACGGCCAAGGACATGGCGAGCGAGGTGCAGCACGAGTTCATGCGCCACCGGCAGCAGCTCGAGCAGGAGCACAAGCACCGGCTGGGCTCGGGCATCCCCACGTACCACTTGGACGTCCAGGAAGACGGTGGGGGCGTCGCTACAGCTCCTGTAAGCGCCAGTGCCGGAGGAGGCGCCACGCCCGGCAGACAGCACGCGCACGGCCTTCACAACCCGCTGCAGCTGTTCCGACTGCATGAAGGCGGTGCTCGCGGCTCAGAGCGTGGCAGCAGCGAAGAAGCGATCCCGGGAGCGGCAGAGTACGGGTCGTCGCTGGAAGAAGACAAGTTCCTGATCGCGGCCGCCTTCATCCGCGACGGCGTACACGGGCGCAAGATCGGCTACCGGCTGGACCGCACGGCGCTGCTGCTGAACGAGCTCTTCCACTCGGAGTCGTACCGCGTCATGTACATCCTCGTGGTGGCCATCATGAGTCTGCTGGCCTTCGTCGAGACGCCTGGAGACCTGAACGCGTACCTGGCCGTGGACGTCGCGTGCCTGCTCATCTTCGGGCTCGACCTGTTCATCCGCTGGTTCATGAGCTCGGCCGAGACGCAGCGCAAGTACGTGTCGCGCCAGCCGTGGGCCGTCGTGCGCACCATCCTGCTGGCCGCCACGTGCCTCGACCTGGCCGCCAACCTGCTCTTCCCGGCCGCCAACCCGTACCGCTACTCGCGTGCGCTGCGGCCCTTCTTCTTCATCACGCGCGGCCGCAACATCCGCATCATCTTCAGCAGCTGCCTGCACGCGCTGCGGGAGGTGCTCATCGTGCTGCTGCTCAGCTTCTGCTTCGTTGCCTTCTTTGGGCTCGTCGGCTACCTGCTCTTCTCGGACACGAGCACGGACCCTGGGGCCACGTTCTTCGACTCGCTCTCGTCGGCCATGTACACGATGCTGCTCATCCACAACTGCATGCCGTACATGGCCAAGAGCATGTACCCGTACTACGTGCTGACGCACTGGAGCGCCGTCTTCTTCGTACTCTTCGTGCTGCTCACCAACCTCTTCCTGCTCAAGCTCACCATCGCCGTCTCGTATAAGTCGTACAAGAAGCACACGGAGAGCATGCTGTACAAGCGCCTGCAGAAGCGCAAGGCCGCGCTCTACGCCGCCTTCGACATCCTCGCGCAGGACGTCGAGTTCGGCGGCGGAAGCCTCGAGATGGAGGACGCGGACGACCCGGCGCTGCTGCCGAGACGACCAGCGCCGCTGCTTAGCGCGGCCAGTCGCCGCGGGTCGTCGCGGTACTTCCCCGGGTCCGTGGACAAGCGCACGTCGTTCGGTGCGAGCTCGTCGGCGCTGGTGGCGCCGATCCACAAGCGCCAGATCTCGCTCGACACGTGGATCTGCGTGTGCGAGTACCTCAAGCCCAAGTGGACGGACACGGACGCGACGCTCGTGTTCAACACGGTCGACATGGAGCACGTGGGCTTCCTGGACCTGAGCGACTTCTACCAGCTGTGCTCGCTGCTGAGCGTCAAGCTTGAGCACCGCTCGCTGCTCTCGAGCAGCGTCATGCGCTGGTGGTGCAACGCCCGACAGCGCCACCAGTTCCGCCGCTTCCGGGCCCAAGCGCGCAACACGCTGCTGTATGAAGTCGTGCTGTTCGGCCGGTACCGCGTCGTGCTGGCCGAGCTCGTGGTCGGCTTCCTCATCTGCCTCTCGGTGCTCCAAGCCGTGCAGGTGAACAACATCGAGCTGGCCTTCTCGGTCAACAAGTCGTGGCGCATGCTCGGCTTCTTCCTGCTCATCCTCTTCACGCTCGAGGTGGCCGTCAAGATGTTCGCGTTCGGCTCGTCCGAGTTCTTCCACCGGCCGTTCTGCAAGCTCGACCTGGGCATCGTGACTGTCGGCTGGGTCTTCTACGCCTTCACGACGCTGGACGACCCACCGAGCATCTCGCTCGTGCTGTACGACCTGGCGCTCGCCATCCGCTCGCTGCGCTTCCTCAAGCTCCTCAACCTCTTCCCGCCGTTCCACGAGATCCTGTACACCATGAAGATGGTCATGCCGCTCATCATGCAGCTGCTGCTCGTCATCTTCAGCGTCATGTACGCGTTCGCGGTCGTGACGCAGGCCAACTACGGCCAGGCGCTGCGCGACTTCCCGCCGTCCAAGCAGCCCGAGGCGCCCGCCTGGTACGCGCTGCGGTTCGAGTTCCAGGCCGACACGTTCGAGGCGACGCTCGTGACGCTCTTCGGACTCATGAACCTGGCCGGCTGGGACATGATCATGGACGCCGCGCACGCCATGACGGGCTCGGACGCCA
Organism: Phytopythium montanum; assembly: GCA_023338065.1. Classification (NCBI taxonomy): domain Eukaryota; phylum Oomycota; class Peronosporomycetes; order Pythiales; family Pythiaceae; genus Phytopythium; species Phytopythium montanum. The sequence continues at coordinate 25,684 of JAADXY010000069.1, forward strand.
CGTACGCCTTCTTCTTCAGCTACCGCATCACCATGAGCAACCTGCTGCTGCCCATCTTCGTCGGTTTCCTCGTCGAGGCCTTCGTGTCGAGCGCCAAGAGCGTCGAGACGACCATCCAGACGTACGTCGAGGCCGGCCAGCGCGACCCGCACAAGAACGTGGACGACGCCGCGTCGCCGTTCTCGGGCCACCACGTGGAGCACGACGACGAGGAGTTCCGCATGACGCTGCTCGAGTCTCGCCAGCCGCTTGGCGACTCGGGAAGCAACAACAACAGCAACGGGCGGTACGGCGCTGTCGCCACTACCAAGCAGCCGCCGGCGTCCCCCATGTCGACGTCTTCCGCCGACGGCGACGGCAACGAGGTGCACATCAAGTACGCGCGGCGAGGCAGTCTGGTGCACGACCAGATGTTCGACGCCGTCAAGCTGTCGGACGTGAGCCGGCTGACGCTCATGGTGGACAAGAAGGACGAGGAGCTCGCGCAGCAGGAGGCCACGATGCGCAAGCTCGAGGGCAGCGTGCTCGCCATGCGCGCGCGCGTGTCGCAGTCGCAGCACAAGCTGCTGTCCTACGAGGCCAAGATCGAGGAGCTCACGACGCAGCTGAGGCTCGCGCACGAGCAGCTCGAGCACGCCGAGCAAGTGCAGCACCAGCAGCGAGCCAAGGAGAGGTGGAGTCTGCTGCAGCACTCGCTGCGCATGGCCACAGCGGACGATCGTGGTGGCGTTCAGACCAACAGCTCGGCGCCTCCAGGATCGGCACCGGTGCCGGACGTCCAAGCTGCGCCACCCAAGCGAGAGCGAGCGTCCTCGTGGCGCATGTGGAACTAGCGAACGAACGCCGAGCGAAATAGATAGATGCATGGGACTGATAGACACCAAGACGCGCAATTCCGTCCATGATACTCCAGCTCCTGCCTCCGCCAGCGGGCAATTCTTCACACTCGACGACCAACTCCAGTCAGCGAGCCGTTTCGTCGGCCAAACTCCCTCTACAAGAACCATGGTTTAACGCTCGACGATCGCCACGCCGACGCGTCACCCGCACTGGAAGCGGAGAGAATCGTTTCGTAATTACCGCACACTTGGTGAACTGTATCCCTTCCTCCACCATGCGCATTCAGTGCCCGGCAACAACTCGGGTGCTCCCGATCTGTTGGCTTGCTCGTCTTCGAAGTCCACTGAACTCGGTGATCTGGTGTGGTGTGCTCAATGCGCGTCGTCGATTGAACCCGCCACTTTCCACTTCATCGCGCGTATTTATCCGCCTGAAAGAACGCTTGCGAACATGGCGCCATCCATTCCGAAGATCGTAAGTCTCGGACGGATTCGGGAATCCGAATCCAATGGAATGCACATGGGTTGTGCTCAACACGAGAGACACGCCCGATCCATCACATGCCATGATTCACGCGGCAAAGAAACCCGTCCCAAGCAGAAAACGCAACGCGTAACCCTGGCGACCTCGACGGACAAATTTTGTCAGTGATGGATCGATCTCCCTTGTCCGTCACAGTGAGTGGCGGAACGTATGAGTGGGCGGGCGGCAAGGCGATTGCTAAGTCGCCTGACAGTGCGCGGTGATCACCGGGTTGACCTCACGGCTCCGAGCGTACGCGTGGTGTGATTGATACAAGACTCTTGGTGCATTGCATTATGCGGCAATCTGCTTTGTTCCTCTGTGGGCACTCTCTATCTACTTCAAATAACTTATACAGGCAGGCAGGCGCGGAGCTCAGCAGCACTCGACAAAGTCGGCGAGCTTGTGCGCGTTGGAGCACTCGAGCAGCAGCGCGTGCGCGAACTCCTCGAGCATGCGGCAGCGCTCGTGCAGGTAGCTCAGCTCGAGCCGGTTAAACCAGCGGCTCGAGGCCTCGATCGGAGCCCACAGCTCGAGCGACATTCGATACGCGTCCGCGTTGAGCTTGCCCACGAAGCGCGCCATCTCGGAGAAGCGCCGCCACTTGCTCACGTACACGCGGCCGTCCAGCTGCAGCTCGATCAGGAACTCGGCGTGGCGGTCGCCCGACGTCGTCGACTCGACGATGCGGAAGCTGCGGATCTGCACCTTGGCCGCGATGTGCCGGTGCGACGGGATCGACCGCAGCCACTCGTGCCGGCTCTCCTGGTACGGCGAGTCGTAGCCCGCGCGCAGCGGCTGGAACGTGCGGCAGACCTCAAAGTTGGCCGACAGCTGCCGGTTCATGAGCATGTGCGGCGCGCTGCCCGACGACAGCGACGACATGGACGGCGAGCCCTGCATGGCGGATGGGAACGTCGGCAGCGACCGGCGCTCCGAGAAGAGCATGCCGCCGGATTCGCAGTCGTCATTCAGCTCGTCGAACTCGTCAAAGTCCTCGAACCAGCCGAAGCCGTCGTCGTCGCAGTCGCGCTCCTCGTCCGGCGTCAGGCACGTCGCGTCCGTCATGCGGTCCTTCTCCATCGCGCGGAACGACACGTCGGCCGGGCTCGCGTACGCTTCGACCACGTCCACGACCTCCTCGCGGCACACGGGACAGCGCGAGCTCTTCTGGATCCAGCGCTTGATACACTTGGCGTGCAGCAGGTGGCCGCACGCCGACAACTGCGTATCCACGTCGTCCATGAGGCACACGGGGCACGTCGCGCCGTCCAGGATGCCCACGCACTGCTTGCCGCGCATGATCTCCTCGGCGCGCTCCGTGATCACGAGTCGGCGCGCGTCGGCCTCGCTCATCTCGCTCATGCTGGCGGTGCTGCGGTCGCTGTCGCTGCCGCCGCTGCCGGCCGCGTCGCACTCGAGCGCCACGTCCTGGAGCGAGGCAGTGGCCATCGCGTCGCACAGGCGGTGCTCCGAGCCGCTGGACACGTGCAGCGGTCGCTCGCTGCGGCTCTTGCGCATGGACAGGCGGCGCGTGCTGCTGCTGCTGCTGCGCCGCTTGACGGACGCCGTCTTGGCCGACGCCGGCGCGCTGTCGGACGCGAGCTTGGCACTCTCAAAGCTCTGCGAGTGGCCGCGCGGGCGCCACAGCCAGGCCTGGCCGATTGTCTGGTACTGCTCCGGCACGTCCGCGGGCAGCGTGCTGCTCATCATGGCGTTCTGCATGCTGCTGCTGCTCTCAGCTCCGAGGCCCATTCGTCAGGCGCGACTTGCCGGCGGAAGGTATACTCTAGTCAAGTCGAAGAAAGGACGCAACGGCAACTTGGAGGTCCCCTGTTCGTGGTTCTCGAGCGCTTTTTCCCAACTGAGGCGCTCAATCGATCGATCGACCGGCCGGCCGGCCGTGGAGAAGGGCAACCCCGTCTTATTTGCTGGTTCACCCACGCACACCACCGAGCGAAATTCCACGCGATCGTCCCGTCTTCGTCCAAAGTGGGATTCAGTCGCGCGGGTAGGGCTCGGACGAAAAAGTGGCGGTTCGTTGCTGAATAAGAGCGTCGCGTCGCCATTCCGCCATACTCTCGGACGGCAACGTCGACGACGAGCCGTCGTGGTTGTCCATTCAGAGTGGCAGACGAGGCAACCACACTGCATGGATGACCCGCGCGCGGGTAGGGTGTTCTTCTAGAGAGACCCGATACACCGTGCGGCATTGCAAGGCTGGAGCATTGCGGTTGTCGAGGACACATTCACACCGGATGGTGCGCATACTGAGTGCAAGGTGATTCCGCGACGAATTCATACATCCAACGTCCCAGCCGCTCGCTCGCCTCCCCATCCGGCGCGGAGCCATTTGTTACTCTCGTGTGGGCCTCTTCTCTGGCTGTCCGCCACTTGATTCATCGCTTCCTCTGCGGCTCTGCGGCAACAGCACAAGACGGAGACTGCGACAGTATCCACACCGCGATTGACTGGCTTGCTCTATGAGTTGACATGCCAAAACCTCGCACGGAGACCAACGTCACCAATTGGCAAGGCACTCTTTCCGGATTGATTGCTGCAGGCACGCACTGAAGGAGACCAACGCGCGAGCGCTGCTTGGCGACACGGCGCTCCGCAAAGACGCGCGTTCTCTTCCAGCATCAGGTTGCGCTTGCACTTGCCGCTCGACGTGCTGGCGGCGCCACTGTTCGCTCCCGTTGCTGTGCGCTTCAAGCGGTCACCTCGCGTACGTGTGGCGTGCCGATCCCGGCCGTGCCTCGTGTGCCGTCGTGTTCAAGCTCGACGGCTTGGCGTTATTAGCAGAAACAAATCCTTAGGGACCAGCATCGCCGACAGTCATGAGAAAGACGACGGCGTGAACGTCTTTCGCCGCACGCGCCACTAGAAAGTATCATGGCGAACCGACGCGAACCGCCCACGAGAGACAGACACACAACGAGAGACACACGTGTGGTCGCGACGGACGCATTGCCGGGGGGGGGGGTATCCGGACGGGTGTTGCGTGCGCTGCTGGCCGTCGCTTTCGAGCAAGCAACCACCCAGCGAGCGAGCGATCGCTGGCGAGCGAGCAGCGCCTCTCCAATGTGCTTCAGCAACACTCGACCCCCGCAGCGACATGACCAGCGTCACGTCAGCAATCACCACCTCGTGGAGAGCGCGCCGCCTTGTCGAAAGCCGCCTTAGAGACTCTCGCGTCTATGCAATTGAGATTGAGCAGGACCCGCCAGTTGGTGCAGGACAGGTCTTGCGCCGCGCACTCCATTGCAGTGTGGCGCCTGGGCTTTCAACGAGCCCTTGAGAGTCTCTCTGTCTGTGTGCTAGCGTGCTAAGCTTTCACGAGAAGCACATCCCAATGCTCCAGGTTTCCCCAGGAACGACGAAAACCGGCCAAAAATGGCGTTTGCGACCAACAACGATCGCCACGTTGCGGCTCAAAATGCTTCCTCCCTCTACAAGAACTGATTCAAGAAGACGGGCCGCACTCGATCATTTATCCGTCCACAGACTGCGTCACAACTGTCGGAAGATCGCCGCGGCGGTAGACACGCCGTCCGTTTTGATCGCCCTGTTTGCCGCCAAAGGGTCCAAGCGAATAAGTGAAGGTACGTTCAGCATCGACGTGTTGTCAAGCCGTGCTCGTGTATGGAGTTTTCTTACTCCCCAGTCGCTGATTTGTTCTCGCTCACTTCTTCGGTCCGGTCATGGAGGCAACTTCAACTCGGATCTTTTTCTCCTGTTCGAGCCCAATCTCGACCTCATCTGCTGTCTTATCTGGTCTGGTCTGGCGGCCTGCCCATCAATCGCCAATCACATGAGCTGGGCCGTGTAGACGCTGCGGCAGCGCGCGTTCTCGAACGTGACGACGCGGAAGGCCGGGTTGGCCTCGGCGATCTTGGCCAGCCACTCGTTGCAGGCCCCGCACGGCGCCAGCGGGTTGCGGTCCTCGGGCGCCGCCGCCGCGCGAAGCAGCGACTCGACCGACGACTCGTCCACCGAGAACGTGCGCGGCCGCTTGGGTTTGCGCGGCGATCCATTGGCGGCGGCCTCGTCGGTGGCCAGCCGCGCGCGCTTGACATTTCCGTCACCACTGGCGACCACCGGCGAAAGTGGTGGAGGTGGATGCGAATGCGGATGATGCGCGTCGTCCCCTGTCGCTGCGGCAACAGCAAGCAACCCGCTGCTTGGCGGCGGCGAACCCGGCGCGTCTGCCGCGCAACCTGTGGCGGTGTTTGAACTTGAGGCGCTGCCGACAGGGGACTCTTCCGGCGCCACTGGTTGCGCATTCCCTCGGCCGCCACCCAAATTGAGCGCCAGCACGCCGATCATCTTGAGCGCGCGGCGCTGCAGCGTCGGGTCGCTGGCCAGCGCCGAGCCGATGGCGTTGCGCTCGGCGCACAGCGAGCCCGTGGGCATGGACACCTCGCAGTTGACGCCTCGGTGCGCCACGAGCGCGGCGGCGCCCGTCGCCGGGTCCACGCGCTCCACGAGCAGCACGGCGAGCACGGGTTTGCGCGACTTGCGCAGCCAGAAGCTGGCCACCTCGCCCTGGCCCTCGCGCTCGGCCGCCAGGAACTGGTCGCGGAAGACGCGCATCTCGCGCACCAGGCGCTGCGTGACGGCGTCCGCGCGGCCCACGGGCACGCAGGGCGACGCCTCGATGTTCTCGAACGCGTGGAAGTCGACGTCCGCCAGGCTCAACTTGCGCTCGTGCCAGAACGTCTTGAGCTGCCAGATGTGCAGGTACGACGGCCGGTAGATGCGCAGCGACGCGTTCAGCGCGCTCAGCCGCGCCGGGGGGCCGTCCGCGTACGCGATCGTCACGTGGAAGTGCGCCTTCCACGCGTCTCCGCAGCGTGCGACCAGCGCCTCTCGCCGCGCCTCGAGCCGCGGCCGCAGCTCGCGCACCATGAACTGCACGTTGTCGTCGAAGCGGAAGATGTTGGACCCCGAGTGCACGTGCACAACCTCGACGCGCGGGTAGTACTGGCGCGCGAACAGCGCAATCAGCTGCGCCGTCGTCTCGGTCGAGTTGCCGTGCACCGCGTGCTGCGCGTTGCGCGGGATGCCCGCGCCGCTCATGAGGAACACGATTTGCTTGCTGCTCTGCGACTTGAACTCCTCGAGCACGAGTGCCCACTTGGGCAACAGCACGGCCGCCAGCGGGAAGTACACGGCCGAGATGCCCACGCAGTCCCAGTGCGTCTCGACCAGCCGCAGCGTCTCGCTCTCCCCGCGCAGCTGGAACTGCGCCAGGTCCTCCACCGGCAGCGGGTCGTCCTGCAGGCTAAAGCCGATGGGGCACTGCGTGTCCCGGCACTGGACCTTCCAGCGCGCGCGGCGCGAGTCGTGGGCCACCGAGATGTCCAGCAGACTTGGCAGCAGCCCCGCTTGCTTGGCGTCTGTAACAGGGGCCGATGCCTTTGGCGTGCTTAGGCGCGTCACCTGCGCCAGGATCTGCTGGCTGATGGGCTGGAACAGACTGAACTTGGGCCGCGCCAGCACCGACACGGGCACGCGGTCGACGCGCTCGGCGTCCGCGGCGCGCAGCCACGACAGCTCCACCACCAGGTCCGAGTGCGAGATGTTGTGCACGAGGAACTCCATCGCTCCTGGCGCTTGTACGGCGTCCCTGAGGCGCACAGAGGCCGCAACGGGAAGAGGAGAGCGAGTAGAAGACACCTGTAGGGGATGGAGGCGCGCAGGGACGCGTGGGAGCGCGTACAGAGGGTCAGGGAGCAGCCGGAGCGGAGCCGAAGTGGCGACCGCGTTCACATTCACGCGCGGCTGGCTCACTTTCCAGACAACCAAACGGCCGCGTGAAATCGAGAGCTTACAAACACCAAGTGTGAGCGGAATCTCAGTAATTTAGCCAATCAGAGGAAAGAATCGGAGAGCCACGGGTTCAAATCAATCGAGCGCCAAAAATCTACTGGAAGTCCGACAAGATGCTTGCGCCAAATCTACACGCGCCGACCCGACCAATGCGCGCTGTCTTCGTGCGCCTCATGGCCCTCCCTGCCACATGCCGAGCGGTCTTCAAGCGCGCGTAAATACCTCAAAAAGCGTCAAACCTGCCGGTCGGTCGGTCGGTCGGTCGGTCGGTCGGTCGGTCGGTCGGTCGGTCGGTCGGTCGGTCGGTCGGTCGGTCGGTCAGTGCAGCAGCTCGGCGCGCTTGCGGGCCGTGTCCCAATTGAGGAGGTCCGTGAGCAGCGCGACGACGTCCTGCGCCACCTCGACGCCGAACTGGATGGCGTTGCCGGCCGCATAGGTGGCGATGGCGCCCTGGATGTCGGCCATGCGGCGCAGCTGCAGCAGCATCATGGGCGGCATGGGCAGCCGGCTCTCGGTCGTGAACAGGCTGCGGTACTCCGAGCTGTCGCGCAGCAGCGCGAGCTGGCCCGACACGTGCAGCGGGCCGCCGCACTCCTCCTTGATGCGCTTGAGCGACGGGCGCATCTCGAGGCTGAAGCTCAGCAGGATCTCGTCCGTGATGCGGATGCCCTGCTGCACCACGCGGTTCGACTGCGACGACGTCTCGTAGATTAAATAGCGCAGCTGCCGGTCCCACATGCGGCACAGCGGCAGGAAGCGCGCGATGTTCTGCACCAGCGGCTTGGGCAGCCGCATCGTGCGGTCCATCAGCTCGTTGTACCTGCGCCGCTGCGGGTTCTTGAACGACGGCGTGAGCTCTGCCCGGCCCAGCACGTACAGCGTCGACAGTTCCATCATGGTTAGGCAGCGCTCGCGCCGCAGGTCCTCGCGCATCAGGCGCAGCTGGTTCTGCACCGTGATCTTGAGGCACAGGTCCACGTGGCCCCTCCGCTGGGCCGTGTCGGCCGCCGTCTTGTCGCGGTCGTCCTTGAGGAAAATGTCGGCGCCCGCCGTCATGAGCGCCTCCACCGCCGCCGTGTGCCCGCGCTTGGCCGCCAGTAGCAGCGCCGTGCTGCCCTGCCGCGTCTGCTTGTTCACGTTCGAGCCCGACTGGATGAGCGTCGTCGCAATGTGCGCATGTCCGCGCTGCGCCGCCAGCATGAGCGCCGTCATGCCTTCGTTCTGCCACAAAGGAGGGGAGGGTCACGGCGTCAGCCACATCACAAATTACAGGGAGAGAGAGAACATGAGGGAACGTACGTTGGCGGCGCATGTGTCGACGCCTCGGTGGATGAAGAACTGCACGACGTTCTCCCGCCCTTCTTGCGCGGCGCGCATGAGCGGCGTGGTGCCCTTCTTGTTGGCGTAGTTGAGGTCCGCGCCGCAGTCTAGCAGCAGCGAGACGACCGCGAGGTGGCCGAAGTGCGCGGCCGGGATGAGCGACATGTTCTTCGACTCGTCGTTGGCGCCGCGCGCCAGCAGGAACTTGGTCATGTCCTCCCAGCCCTTCTGCGCCGCCAATAGCAGCGCGTACGTGCGCTTCTCCGAGCTGTAGTTGGCGTCCGCGCCCTCGTCCAGCAGGAACCCGCAGAAGGGCAGCAGGTTGTTCTTGACGCCGATCATGAGCAGCGTGAGCCCCGTCTCATCCTCGTCCTGCACCAGCCGCTGCATGAGCTCGGCGCCGTTGCTGGCCGCCTTGACCATGCGCATGCTCTTCTGCAGCGTCGCCAGCCGCGGGTCCTTGGCCGCGCTGAACACGACCGTCTTGACGTCGTCGTACTGCAGCTCGCCAGGCGTCGATCCACCCGCTGAGCCCTCGTCCAGCCGCACCATCGACAGCTGCTGCAGCTCCTCGTCGTCCGTCGTCGACTCCTCCGCCGCCGCCAGCCCCGCGTCGCCCTGCAGCCGCATGGCCAGGTCCATGGGCTCGTCCGCCGTCGCCGCCGCCTCCAGCGCGCCGGCCGTTGCGGTAACACCACCAACCATCGCGCCGTCTGTACGTCCACGCAGCGACATGACCAGGAACGGCGCGATACCCAGGCCCTGCTGCTGTTCTTGGCCGTGATGATGTCCGTGGTGCTGCCGGTGCGCGAGGCGGTGGCGCGCGCTCGGCGGCGAGAGAAGCGCCGGGTCCGGCGACAGGGCGGAAGCCGAGTCGTCCGACGTCCGCGCGCGCTTACGCGGCGGCGAGCGGTCCCCGTCGTTGTCCATGAAGTCGCAGCCCTCGAGCGAGTCGCGTCTTGCGCTGCGGTCGGGTCGGTGCGCTTTGGCGGTCGCTGCGGTCGCTGCTGGCTGCGCTTGAAGGCGTCCGCGCGGGCGTCTAGAGTGTCGCCTTCCTAGTTGCTTTGGCCGCTTTCTTGCTTGACTTTTGCCGCTGAGGGGGAGAAGGGTGGCCGAACCGCGGCTTTGTATGACAGTGAGCAACGACGAGGGATGTATCGTATTTAACGGGTATTAGTTTATACAGTCCAAACAAGCACAAAATCAACAAAGATACAGCTTGTTCAGTACATTATATTAAAGATAATACGTATTGTGAAGGTATTGACGTAAACTCTGCGATTCGTTGGCACGCTCAAACGCGGCCACGTCAACAGCGCAACAACTGATAACGCCGCGCGTCGCCCGCCCCACCCGATGAGTCTTCTTGTCGTCGAGTGCTGGTGGCGTTTTGGTGCCTTCCAGGCTCCGTCTCGGTGTCTTCTCGATGGTATTCGCCATGTCGGAGAAGCCCGCGACAGACCATACAGAATCCAAGAGGTTTCGTTATGAGAGGGACATGGCCGATTCCAGGCATCAAGGTCACCGTCATCGACCTGAATACTGCGCGCTTAACTTGAAGGACCAACATTCCCATTGCTCTCCTGAGCCTTACCCTTACTTCCTTGATCTCTCCAGCCTCCATGCGTCCCTGCCCGCCTACTTGGTTCTCCTGCTGGCCGCTCGACTCCCCAGCCGCCTGGGGACGCCCGACGTGCGCTGCTCCCTGCTGTCGGCCCCTACTCAGCTGTCAAACTGCATCTAACGACCTCATCAATGCCCAATGACAAGTCCCAGCCAAAGCCGACCTGACATCTACGACAACGACGTCGCCAGTCACGTTTCACGCCTGCTGACGTTGGAAATACCCGTGCGACCCCACGAATCACCGCCCTGACTCCTCCAGTCCGCCGCTATTTCGAGATTTCGAGCTTCCGCCATCGGTTACTCCTCCTTCTTCGATGCCGCGGGGTTTCAGCGTCAGCATCGACACCATCCTCGCGTCTCTAACATTGTGGCGAGGGCCGTGCGAGACACGCCAGGCCAGCACCTTGCGCTCCTTTCAATGGCGGGGGCGGCCGTAGCTGATGTACCGCAGCAGCAGCAGCCGCAGGGCAATGAGGCCGCTCGGCAGCCGTCGCCGACTGCTACCGCAGCGACCGGCCCAGCCACGGCACTGGCACGCGGCTTCTCGATCCGCTCGTCGCTGGATCGACTACGCGTGAGCACGCAGCTGCCGTCGGGCTCCCACTTCCGCAACAGCGTGCGCGACACGCTGCGCGCGCGCTCTAACTCGATCGAGATGCTGCTGTTCGAGGTGCGCAGCGCGTTCGACCCCAACTCGCGCGCCATCCACGCGTGGCACCAGGCGCTGCTCGGCTGCATGCTGTACGAAATCGCCGTGCTGCCGTACCTGGTCACGTTCCAGTCGAGCGCGGACCAGTGGCTGACGCCGCAGCTCTGGGTCGTCTACGCCTGCGAGCTGCTCTTCCTCGCCGACATCTACATCGAGCTCAACACTGGCTACTACGAGGACGGCAACGTGACGCGCGACGCCAACAAGTCGCGCGTCAAGTACCTCACGTCCGTGCGCTTCGTGCTGGACGTGCTGGCGCTGCCGCCGCTGTCGCTGCTGCCCGTGGCCACGAGCTTCTCGCCCGTGTACCTCGAGCTGCACAAGTTCGTGCGCGTCTGGCGCATCCCAAAGTACATCTCGCTGCTGGACGACCTGTACGCGCGGCACTTTGAGCTGCTCAAGATGTTCAAGGTGCTGCTCGTGATCCTGCTGCTGTCGCACTTCGTCGCGTGCGGCCGCTTCTGGTTCGGCTACGACACGCACGGGGACAACCACTGGCTGCCCAGGGTGCCGCCTCACCCGCACTCGGAGCTGCGCACGTACCTCATGTCGCTCTTCTGGGCCTTCGGCATGCTCACGGGCCTGTACGAGGGCGAGCTGCCGCACGCGCTGCTCGAGTTCTGGTTCGCGCTCACCGTCGGGCTCTGCGGCTTCTCGCTCTTCACGTACCTCTGCGCGACCTTCTTCATGATCTCCAAGTGCGAGAGCTCGCAGTCCGAGGCCGCCGAGGCGCGCATCAACCAGTTCAAGCACCTGATGAGCTTCCACCACGTGCCGGACGAGCTCAAGGAGCAGGCCGTCGGCTACCTGCGGCGGTACTACACGCACTCGGAGTCGAACGACCGCGAGGCCATGCGGCTGCTGTGCCCGTCCATCGCCAAGGACATCCAAGTGGCGCTCGTCAAGGACATGGTGGCGCGCGTCCCGTACTTCCAGGACTGCAACGAGCAGTTCGTCATCGCCGTCACGAGCCTGCTCGAGATGATCTCGCTGCCCGCCAACTTCGTGCTCTTCAACGCCGGAGACGCCGGCGACGCCATGTACCTCGTCAACTCTGGCGTGCTGCACGTCGTCGTGGACGGCATCAAGGTGCGCGAGGTGCGCAAGGGCCAAGCGTTCGGCGAGATGAGCATCTTCCTGGACCGCCCGCGGTTCGCCACGGTCGTCACCACGACCTACTGCACGCTCTACAAGCTCGCGCGCTTCCACATGGACCGCATGCTCGAGGGCTACCCGCAGTACGCCGTGCTCATCCCGCAGCGTGTGCAGGAGATGGCGAGCGTCATGTTCCGCAACCGCCACGGCCGCTTGTCCGTCAGCAACCTCGAGCAGCTCTCGCTCATGGCCAAGGTCCGCAAGACCAAGACCATCTCCAAGCTCATACGCAAGCACATCATCCGCGACAAGGCCAAGGTCACGCCCTCGGCCTCGTCCTCCGCCGCCTCCTCCGCCCGCCTCGCCTCCATGGCGCTCCCGTCCGTCAGTATCAGTCCCGAGACCGACCGGTCCTCGCCCAAACACCCGGCCATGTCCATCGCCGACGTCGTCAGGAACGCGAGGCGTCTACAGCAACAGACCGGCGTCCCGCCTGAGCCTGAGCCTGCTGCGCCAGCCCAGCCAGCACCTCCACCAGCAGTCGAGCCACCTCCCACGACAGCACCGCCTCCGACCGATACGATAGAGAGGAAGCAGGGCTCTCTTGTTCGCCTCCGCAACAGCTCGATCGCCTTGGCGGCGGCCGGCCACGCGGCCTTGGCTTCGCAGCTCGGCCGGCCCGACGCGCCGCTCTGGTCGCTGCTGCTGCTGCCCAAGGCCGTGGACTTTGAGTCCAAGCGGCGCATGTGGTGGCTGCTGCTGCTGCAGCTCAACTGGATGTTCAACTGGATCGTCGTGCCGCTCTTCCTGTGCTTCGAGCTGCTGGAGCACCACGCGTGGTCCGTCGAGGTGCTCAACACCATCATGGACCTCGTGCTCTGGGCGGACGTGTACCTGAACCTGAACCTGGCGTACATGGAGAACGCCGAGAAGATCCTGGACACGACCAAGACGGCCAGCAGGTACGTCAAGCGCGGCGGGTTCGTCTTGGACCTGCTGCTGCTGCTTCCCTACCGTCTTGTGAGTACGATCGCGCCCGTGGAGCTCGCTCGAGCGCCTCGCCTGCTGCGCATCTGGCGCATCGGCGGCCACTTTCACGAGGCCGACGCGTACCTCCAGCTGACAAGCAAGCAGCGGCTGCTGCTGCTGAGCGTCGGCTTCTTCATGCTCTACCACGTCGTCGCGTGTCTGTACTTCAGCGTCACGTACGTCGAGGGCTTCAGTCCGTCGGGCACCAAAGCGTGGCTCATGTCGGACGACTTGTTCCTCCGCCGAGTCAACACGACGCACGTCATGGATGTGAACAACGCCGCGTTCGCGTCCGACTCGCCCAGAGTCGGCGCGATCGTGGCCAAGCAGTACTTCCGCTCGCTCTTCTACGCGTGCAACGTGCTCACGGCGCTCGGGCTCACGATCGAGCCGGCGAGCGACAAGCAGTACACGGCGGCGCTGCTCTTCATGCTCTGCGGCTTCTTCATCACGGCCGTCGTGGTCGACATCGTGCAGAAGCGCTTCACGGCGTCGGCGCTCGACCAGAAGGAGTTCTTCTCCACGCGCTCGCGCATCCAGATGTTCCTGCGCCGCCAGAACGCGCCGCTCGCCATCCACAAGCGCGTCAACGCCTTCCTCGACTACTGGTGGTCGGCGCACCGCGGCGCCTTCATCGGCCGGCTGCTAGAGGAGCTGCCAGAGACCATCAAGCACGACATCATGACGAGCGTGTGCCAGCCGGCGCTGCAGACGCTGGCGCTGCTGGTCGGCGTCCGCCCGGTGCTCTCGGACCTCGAGCAGGTCTTCGTCGACAACATCAAGTTCATCCTGTACGGCCAAGGAGAGACCGTCTACCGGCAAGGAGACTACGCCGGCGGCGTCTTCTTCCTGCTCGAGGGAGAGGTCGGCCTCATTCTACCCGGCAGCCCGCCACGCAGCATCCCGAGCGGCGGCTTCTTCGGCACGGCAGCCCTAAGGCTCGCTGACGACTCGGCCAGCTACCGCGAGCGCGCGACGGCCATCAGCGGCTGCGTGCTGCTCTTCGCGTCTTGCGAGCACCTGCGCGCCATGAAGGCCACGTTCCCGACGCTCTCGGAGGCGCTGGGCGACCTGGAGAAGCGCTTCCTGGACCCCAAGCTCGCCAAGGCGTCTACATTCGCCACACTGCGGTCAGTGGCCACCAACCCAGACCACAGGGCGTCGTCGTCACGGTTCTGGTCGCTGTGTGGCTTGCTAGGACAGGCCAACGAGGTGGTGATCGACCCCGACTCGACGCTCGTCATGGTCTGGGAGACGTGGGTGTTCGTGGCCATGACGGCGCAGTGGGTGTCCATCCTGCTGCGCGTGAGCTTCGGCGTCGAGGCTGACGGCTTCGTGGGCGCCGAGGCCGTGCTCGTGCTGCTCGAGCTCTCCTTCCTCATCGACATGTTCGTGCGCGCGCACCTGGGCTACTACGAGTTCGGCAACAAGATGATGGACGTCGCGCGCATCAAGCAGCGCTACCTGCGCTCGCCAGAGTTCGCCGTCGACCTCGTCGCGCTGCTGCCGCTGTACGCCATCTACTGGGGCGTCGCCGCCTCCTCGGCCTCCTCGGCCTCTAACCTCGCGCGACTCGAGCTGCTCAACCTCAACAAACTGCTGCGCCTGCTCAAGGTGCCGACGCAGCTCGCGGCGCTCGAGAACAAGTACGTCAAGTTCACGCTCGAGCTGCGCGTCGTCAAGCTCGTCTACTACACCTTCCTGCTCTCGCACGTCTTCGCCTGCACCTGGTTCGACTTCTCCAACCGCGCGCCGTACCAGCACGCGCTCTCCATGTCTCTCTCGAGCACCACGACATCGGGAGAAGGAGCCGCCTCGGGTCTCCACGAGTGGCTGCCGCAGCCGGCGCTGCTCCGCGGAGACACTGCGCTGCAGTACTTCTCGTCGCTCTTCTGGTCCTTCGGCATCATGTCGGCGTCGACGCAGGGCGAGCTGCCCAAGGACGTGGCCGAGTGCCTGTGCAGCATCGGCACCATGACGTGCGGCTTCTTCCTCTTCGCCTACGTGATCGGCAACTTCTCCGACATCATCGACCTCATGGACGCCGAGAACCGCGAGTTCTACGCCAAGCTGAGCGCGCTGCGCCGCCTGCTGGCGCACTTCAAGCTGCCGCCGAGCGTGCAGGAGCGCTTCAAGGGCTACTTCTTCTTCAAACGGTTCCACTCCATCACGCAGGAGCACCTGCTCGAGCAGTGCCTGCCGCCATCGCTGCTCACCGACATCCGCATGGTGCACCTGCAGCCGATGATCGCCAAGGTCTCCTTCCTGGCCGACATGGAGGGCAGCGTGACGCGCATGCTCGTGGCGCAGTTCAGCCAGGTCATGGTCGTCAAGGACGAGTTCGTCTACAAGTTCGGCGAGCTCGGCTCCGACATGTACTTCGTCTTCACGGGCAAGCTCGACTCACTGCTGCCGCACGACGAGTTCCTGCGCGAGGCGTCCGTCATCGAGCCCAACGTGTCGGTCGCTCCTCGCGACGAGGCCGTGAACCGAGCTGACGCCCGGCGTCGTAGCAGTCGCAGCTCGCTTGGCGGTCCACAGGACCAGCAAGAGGCGGCCGCTCCTCGCCGATCGCCGCTGTCTCCAGCAGCCAACAAGGTCCACCCGAGGCTGCAGCACCACTCGACGGGCGTCATCGACCTGGACTCGCTCGCGCACCTCAACAGCATCGAGGCGGGCTCCTACTTTGGCGAGAACGCGCTCTTCTTCAACAGCGTGCGCAACGCCTACGTGGTGGCGCGGTCCACGTGCATCCTGTACAAGCTGTCGAGGCTCTCGCTCGAGCTCGTCTTCAACCGGTACCCCGAGTGGAAGCTCAAGGTGCTGCGCATCATGAAGGTGCAGCAGGAGCAGCACCGGCTGCATCGCATCGCGCAAGAGGAGATGCGCTCCATCGTCTCGGGCATGGAGATGCTGGGCGAGGACGAGCTCAGCGCCGAGCGCATCGAGGAGGAGATGCTCTTGGCGCACCGCGTGCGCACCGCCACGTCGGCCAAGCGCAAGGCCAGCCTCTCTCCGCATCTGCTGCACGGCCAGCAGTCCCACGACATGGTTCGGAACTCCCCTCGGCAGCTACTGCGGCTGTCGTCGAGCGTCTCGAGCATCTTCCGCCGTGGCGCAGCAGCTCAGAGCAGCGTCCACCTGGCGTGGCTGCG
Organism: Phytopythium montanum; assembly: GCA_023338065.1. NCBI lineage: Eukaryota > Oomycota > Peronosporomycetes > Pythiales > Pythiaceae > Phytopythium > Phytopythium montanum. The sequence goes on from JAADXY010000069.1 coordinate 41,815, forward strand.
ACTTGTGGCGCTCGCCGTGCTCTTCACGGCCGTGCTCGTGCCCTACCGCATCTCGTTCGACGAGCTGAGCCGCGTCGAGGGCTGGACCGTCGTGCTGCGCGTGCTCGAGACCGTGTGCGAGTTCGTCTTCCTGGCCGACGTCTGGTTCAACTGGAAGCTGCACGGAGGCCCAGAGTCCATGGACCTGTACGAGCAGGACCACCAGCAGGCGTACCGCAAGGAGCGGCTGCTGTGGGACGTGCTGGCCGCGCTGCCCGTCGACTACGTCGTCGGGTCCTTCTCGAGCCACCCCGTGTACCGGCTCAACCGGTGCCTCAAGCTGCGCCACTTCGCGCACTACATGCACGAGCTCAACCGGCGCAGCCTGCACAACGAGATGCACCGCCTGCGCACGACCTTCGTGCTCTACTTCGTCATCATCTACTGGTGCGCCGCCACCTTCTTCGTGCTCGCAGTGCACGGCGAGTACGGGTCGGACTGGAACTCGTGGCAGCCGGACGCGGTACTTGCAGCCGAGGACAAGCGGCCTCTCCGAGTCGCGAGAGGGCTCTTCTTCGCCATGACGGCCTTCGTCAAGAAGGGCCGCACGTTCACGCCCGAGACGACGCCGCACTGCATCTTCACGATCGTCACGTGCTTCTTCGGGCTGCTCATCATGGCCTTCATGATCGGCGAGATCGCCAACCTCTTCATCTCGTACATCGGCGACGAGGTCGCGTACCGCAAGAACTTCATCGCCGTCGAGCACTACGTCGCGCGCTGGAAGATCGCCGGCGACCTGCAGACGCGCATCCAGGCCTTCATGTCCTCGCTCTGGTCCTCGCACCGAGGCGTCGACTACCAGTCGCTGCTAGAGGAGGTGCCGGCCAGCATCCGCACCGAGTCGGTGCTCAACATCGCCGACTCGCCGCTTCATGCCTTAGTCGACGACGTCTTCCGCCCGATATGCCGCGCCGAGCCGCCAGGATCCGTCTACGAGCTCACGCAGGCCATCGCGAGGCACCTCAAGTTCGAGGGCTTCCCGAGAGGAGAAGACGTCCTGGTCGAGGGCTCCATCGCCAAGGCCATGTACCTCGTCGTGCGCGGCGCGCTGCACGCCACCTCGCGCTCGCACCCGGGCCTGTACCGCGACCTGACCTTCCTCAAGGGCGACTACTTCGGCGACAAGGGGCTGCTCGGCTACTCGGTCGGCGTCTTCTCCGTGCGCTCGCTGCGCGCCTGCGACCTGCTGTCTCTGCGAGCCGAGGCGCTGCTGCAGGTGCTGAGAGCGCACCGCGTCTACAGCCTCGCGTTCGAGTTTGCAGAGACGGCCGTGCACGAGCTCAAGCTCCGCCACAAGACCGACGGCCACCGCGCGTCGACGCTCGAGACGCACTGGGGTCAGGCCGTACTCGACGCCATACAGCGCAAGTACGTGGCCTGCAGTGCTGAGGCTGTAGACGGCAGCGCGCCGGAGCTGGCGGCGCGACGGAAAGCCAACAAGAAGATCCGCGCGACCATCGACGCGCGCTACTCACTGCAGACGCCAGAGGAGGCGTACGCGGCCTTCCGACCGCTCATCCAGCTGCTCGTGCCCAACGGACTGCTGCACTTGTTTGGCGCGCGGCTTGCTGCGGTCTGCGGCACGTCCAGCGTCTCCTCGTCGGCGGTGGTCGCGTCAACTGATGACGCTGGCGCCGCGACGGTGTCCGAGACGAGCTTTAGTCGAGACGCTAGCCATCCCTCGGTGGGAACCGCAGCAGCAGGTGATGCGGGGGTTGCACCAGCGAAGCTTGAGCGCCTGGCTTCCGTTGGCAAGGAGCTGGCGTCGAAGCCAGCTCCATCGAGAGCTCTGATACCGCCAAGCCCCGTCCGTAGCACGCGGAGTTGCGGCAGGGTCGAAGGTGGTGGGGGCTCCAACCTGATCGTGGATGACGCAGCGCTCAAAGACTCGGTGCAGAGCTTTCAGTGGCTCCAGACGGCCGAGGACCTCGTGCGGGACAGCCCCATCTCGACTGCCGACCCTGCAGACACGCAGCTCGCCAGGTCAGCCAACGACCACGAGCAGGGCACACCTGCACCTGGCGTCGCCACCAGACAACCAGAGCCGGGTGAAGGAGCCTCGACGCAGCATGGAGGTCGTCCTCGCAGCGCCAGCAGCGGTGGTCAGCAGGGCTCAAGCGACGGCCGCAGCAGCTTCAGCAACGTCAGCCTCGACTTCCGACGCGACAACCGCGCGCAGCCTTGCCAGTCGCTCGTGGCCGCTGGCGCCGCCATGGCTGGCGTCAACAGCAGCAGCAGGAGCACTGACGAGTCGCTCAGGCGGACGTCCCGAGTCTCCGCCGTGCTCACAATAGGCGGGAGCAGCAGCCGCCTCATGACGGCCGCCAAGTCGGACGAAGCCAGCGCTGGAGCCAATAACGCGCCACATACCTGAGCGGGGGGCGGTGAGATAGGAGCCACGAGGGGCATACACGCGCGCGCGATGGACACGGTTCACTTGATTCCATCGCTTGCTCCTTCCCAAAGGGTCTCTCGCCTCAAGTGCTGCTGTCCGTCTCGCCTGGTAGTTAGTCGGTCACAAACTCACACTGCGCCACAATGTACTCACACCCCTTGAACACCGTTGTCGTCTTCACTCTCCACCTGTCGCCGCTTCACGACGCCACAGCGGGCTTGAGGGTGGCGGCCGAGCCTGCGCGGCCCTTGGCTTTGCTCGCGCCGTCGCCGCCCGACCGCACCCATCTCTTCTTCTTCTTCTTGCCGTCCTTGGCGTCCTCGACGCCGTTCCCAGCGTCCTTGGATTGGTTCCGCTTGCTTTGGGGGCCATCAGGAGCGAGGATAACAGTGCGGTCTCCAACCGTCTTGGGTTTCTTCTTCCTCGCAGAGTGCTCGCCGTTGTTGACGTCAGCCACGTCCTTGTTGCGTCGACGCTCTCGATTCCGGTTGCTGCCGATGCCATTGCTACTGCCAGAGGCGGCGGCCGGCTTCCTGTTGGGCCGCGACTCTCCCCGGTCTGCGTGCCCTCCTTCGTCCTCTTCGTCCTCTTGATCCTCGTCCGCGTCCGCTTCCCAGCGACTGACCTGCCGCGCGCTGGCTCGCTTCTCCTTCTGCTGTTGGTTGTTGCTACCAGTACTTGAGCCGCGCGTCATGGCGCCGCTGATCGTGACGCGGAGCACATGGCGATTCTGATTCGCCTCACCGCCTTCCTCTTGGCAGTCGCGCTCCACATGCTGCGGCGCGAAGCACTTGGTGCACGGCGCGTTCTTGTGCAGCTCGGTATGTTGGATCCAAACAGATCCCGTGGCGAGACGCTGCTTGCTGTAAGCCTTCCCGTTGCTGTGCTTCGCCTCGACTTCTTCCCAGTCGATCCGCGTCCTCTGGTGCAGCGCGCGGGGACACTGGAGTGCTTTGGTGCGCAGCTCGACCTCCCACTTCCGGCCGGTGTGGATGTGACCGTCTCGCGCCTCCAGGATCTTGCCGACGCGGAACGACGCCTCGAAGTGCTTGAACAGCCCCACGATACCAGGTTTGGTCAGCTCGCGGTCCGCGCTCCAGAGCGTCACCATGTACGGGCGTTCTTCCGGCTTGCCACTGCCGCGCTTGCCTCCAGCAGCAGCAGCAGCAGCAGCAGCAGCAGCGGGTGTAGCGGTAGGGCTGACAGCAGCGGCAGCCGGGGCACATACCACAGTCGCGAAGCTCGAGCCCTCCGTCAGCAGCGCATCCGCACGCCTGAACTCGCGCAGGATCGCCTCCTGCCCCTTGAACTGGAGCACGCAGCCGAGGTCGCGAGTGGTCTCCAGCGGATCCTCGACGCTCATGCGCCACGTCTTGGCCTTGCGAGGACCCCACTTGGCCACCTTTGACGACAGCACGCCAGGACTCCGCACGGCCACCACGTTGCGCGCAAAGTCAAAGCTGCTAGCGTAGAAGCGGAAGAGCCCAGCCAACAGCTCGGCAGCCGAGGCGTTCGTCATGCTGCTGGCCCCCGACTTCGTCTGGCGTTGCTGGTGGAAAGCGCGCGCGAGCGCCACGTCCGTGCAGAACGAAATGTCCACGCCGTTGTGCATGCGTCGCGGCTGGTTCAAGCGCTCCAGCAGCTCGGGGTGCTGCAAGTTGGGCAGCACACCCACGCTCTCCTGCTGCAAGAAGTAGATGGCGAGCAGCACGAACGTGTACGAGCTGAAGAACCCCATGGACGCGTCACTGACGCCGCGCTGCTTGGCCCAGTGCTTGATCGCGAGTCCCAACACGCGCGCGCGCTCGTCGAACTCGGCGTACGCGCGCAGCAGCAGCGTGTTCCGCGTGGCCAGCACGTTCTCGAAGCACAGGTCGCACTCCAAGCCCGTCGGGTTGTGCGTGAAGCGGATGATGGGGATCCGAGCGCCGCGGATCATCATGCGGATCGTGCACTTGGCGCGCTGCAACATCCCTTGGAGCAGGTACATGTCGTCGTTGCGCTTGCGGCTCGCCGTGATCAGCGACTTGAGGTGCGCCTGGCGCTCGGCGGCCGCAACCTTGTATGCCGCGACGCTTTCGGCTCCACCGGCAGCCTTAAGGGCGTCCAGGTCGTGGCGGATCGCTCGGCTGAGGTGCTGCCAGTGGTCCAGGAAGAACTCGAGCTGCTTGCGCTGCTTGTTGCCCTTCTTCTTGGCCAAACCCTCGGCAGTCTTGCTCTTCTCCGCCTCGTTGTCCAAGTTGTTGAGCGTCAGTGTCAGCTTCTCGATGCTCTTGGCGGCATGGTCGTCCAGGTCCAGCAGCGCTTCGATGCTCACGATCTGCTCTCCGTCCTTGGTCTCTCCGCCCTCTGTCGTATGCCCAGCCTTGATCAACTGCCGGATCTGCCGCGAACTGACCGCTTGCTTTGTGATCACCGCCTCACCATCTGACCTGTTCGCACCGGGGAACGAAGGCTTCGGGATCAAGCACATGTCCATGTCCGAGTGCTTGGAGCCAAAGTGCGAGCGCGAACTGCCGAACAGCACCACCTCGCAGTGCCGCCACTTGCTCACATGAGTCCGCAGCACCTCCTGGATGTCACGCGCAACCTTCAGCCGCCGCGCCTCATCAGCCGCGTCGATGCGGCAGTCGTCGTAGATCTGCTGGAGCTCCTGCGTCCAGACGGTAGCAGCTGCAGCCATCTCGGCAGTCCATGGAGCCAGCGGTGCTGCCTCCAACGGCTTCGCGCCGAAGTCGGAGAGAAACTCGAGGAACGCGCGCGTCTGCTCGCACGCGGTCTTCTCGGCGTCCTTGCCCTTCGTGCGCTCGCGCTTCTTGTCCTTCTTCTTGGACCGTTTGCTCGTCGTCGATGCCGTGTCCTCGTCGTCCCGATCCCCTTCCGGCGCGCCAAACTCCTCGGCCACAACCGTGTCCACATCTTCCGAGAGCAGCGCGAGCCACTTCTCGAGCTCCCGCGCGCCGTCGGCCCCCGTCGCGTGGCTCAACAGCAGCTCGGTCGCGTATTCCACCACTTCGCCCACGACGATCCGCTCCAGGCCGCCCTCGAACTTGGTGCTGGACCTGAGCGCCGCCGCCCTGGCGCGCGCCAGCGCCAGTCGCGCCGGTCGCAAGGCGATCCCCACTTCCTCGACGATGGCGGCGACCGGCCAGGCGCCTTCCCCTCCCTGCGCGGCCGCCTCGACATCCTCAGTCTCCTCGGCGTCGCTGCCGGTGTCGTGGTCCTCTGTAACGGCCACTGCAGACGTGGACAGCGCTAGCTCGAGCCGCAGCCGCTGCTGAACCAGGTACAGCGCGTGCACGCGCTCGGCCGAGTCGCGCGAGCTGGGCGTGCGCGTGTCGCCCACGCCGCTGCATCGCCCCAGCATCCACTGCGCGAACGCCAGATCGCCCGCGCCGCCCTGGAACCACGCGCACTCGGTCCAGTGGCTCACACGCGGCCGCGGATTTTCCGCCTCGGCCCCGTCCACGTCGGGCTCTCCTTGCTCCGCGCCATTTCCGTGCTTCTTGTCCCTCCGGCTCGCGCGCGGCGGCGCGCGCTTGGCCTCGCCCGATGGAGTGCCACCTTCCCCTCCGCCTGTGGGTGTCTCGCGCCGCTTGTCCGCCCGTGACGCCCGCCGGGGAGCAGGGGGCGCCTCGCCATCACCGTCGTCCGCCATGTTGTCGCCGCCTTTCTTCCGGATATCGCACAATGCAGGACAGGCTGAATTATCAAATTGCGCAGTGTGAATAGCTGCGCATTTAGATTGATAAAGTTTCGCGATGTCTCGTCTGGACAGCGCACACTACGCTGTATCCACCAGCTTAAAGCGTACCCATCGCGTACCCATCTCGTTACTGGCAGCACTTTCAGCCCCTCGGAGCGTACACCTTGCCGTCCTTGCCGCGCAGCAGACCGATCTCCTGCTTGAGCGCCTCGAGCTCGCGCGCCTGCAGCTTGACGAGCTTGACGAGCTTGTTGCGCTCGCGCATCTCCTGCTCGAGCTGCTGCTGCGTCGCCGCGTCGTCCTGCAGCCCACGCGCGGCGGCCGCGCCGCCCTCGTTGAGTTCGCGTTCGAGCGCCAGCTGCCGCGCACTCAGCGCCGCCATGTGCGTCAGCAGCGCCGTGTTGGCCTCGGTGGCGCGCAGCAGCTCGCGCTGCAGCTCGCGCTCGCCCTGACGACTCGCCTGCAGCTCGCGCTCGGACTCCACCTCTCGCAGCCGCACCTTGTCCTGCAGCTCGCGCAGCGCCGACGTGTCGCTCGCCTTGTCCAGCATGTCAATGTCGACGATACGCCCGAACTTGAGCAGCTGCAGCTGGTCACAGCGCTGCGCCCCCTGCGCGATCGTCTCCTGCTGCGCGCGCTTGTCCTTGGCCAGCAGCGACTGCTGCCGGTGTAAGTCGCGGAACTGCTGCCGCAGGCTGCGGTTCTCGCGCTGCAGGCTCTCGATGCGCTCAGCCAGCGCCGCGAACGACCGCGTCGAGAAGACGAGGCAGTCGCCCGCCGTCTCGGGCACCGCCCAGCCGCCCGGAGACACCACCAGGCACCGCACCTGGCGCGAGCTCAGAGCCACGACCACGTCCAGCTCGTTGAAGCGGCGCTGCTTCTCGCTCTGGAACAGCTGCGCCTCCTGCTCGGTCGCCGCCAGCTCCTTGTCCACCTGTCGTTGCTTGGCCGACTGCCGATCCAGGCTCTTCTTGAGCTCCTCCAGCGCCTTGCCCAGGTCGCCCAGGGCCTCTTCCACGTCCACGCGCTTCTCGCGCAGCGCCAGCACCTTCTCGTACAGCCCGAGGTCGCACCCGGGCGGACACACGTCCTCTTCATCATCATCGTCGTCGTCGTCATCGCCGTCGTCGTTGTACTCGTCGTCGTCTTCATCCTCCTCGTCCTCCTCGTCGTTCTCGCCCTCCTTGCCGCCTCCGCCGTCGGGCGATTCACCCCCGTCACCCGCTCCGTCCTTGCCGCTGTTCCCGCCAGCGTTGCGCTTCTTGGCGCGCTTGATCCGCCGCTTGAACACCTTCTGCAGCGCCACGAAGCTCGGGTGGGACGTACCCATGCCGCCACCCGCCGCGCCGTTCACGAGCGTGAGGAACTCGGCGAGTACCGCCTTCTCCTGCGTCGCCCAGTCCTCCTGCTCCTTCCGCTTGGCCGCCGTCTGCTCCTGCACGTCGCTCAGGTCGCCCACGATCTGCGCCTTCTCGGCTCGGATGCGCTCCAGCTTGGCGCTCAGCAGGTTCTCCTTGCTCTCGAACTGCTCCAGCAGCACCAGCTCGCTGTGCAACGTGTACAGCCGCAGCTCGACCGCCTTGAACGCCACGTCCAGCCGCATCTTGTCGCGCCGCAGCAGCGCCACAGCCTCATCGAACGCCGCCACTTCGCTCGCCCGCCGACGCTCCAGCGCGCGGATCTCCGCCCTAGCCAGGTATTCGCGCACCGCCGCGTCATCCGCGTCCGGCCCGCGACTCGAGCGCTTCACAGGCTCTGCAGTTGTCTCCACCGCTTGATTGTTGCCACTCCGACGCACTGGGACCTGTAGATGGCGCAGCGTCACGGTCTCCAAGTCCTCCGGTCCGTCAGCTCCATGTCCGGTCGCCATGACGCCGAGTGAGTCGTCTGCGCGCGGCGTGTCGAGCGAGGAGGCGGCAGAGTGCGGCAGGACCTTCTTCTCGCGCATGTACAGCTGCAAGTCGGCGTCCGTGACGCGCTCGCGCTGCTCGGGCCACTCGCCCATCTCCACGCGCAGCAGGTTGGCCGCCGGCCTGGGTGCCAAGCCGCCCAGCAAAGTGTACAGCTCCTCCAGACGCGCGTGGTCGCGAGCGAGAGAGCCCACGAGGCGCGCCTTGAGCTCGCGCAGCTCGAGCACCTTGGCGTTGAAGCCCAGGCGCGAGGCGAACAGGCTCTCCTCGAGCAGCGCGAGCTGCCGGAACTTCTTGGCCGCGTTCACGCGCTGCTCCTCGGGCACGACGTAGTCGGCAGCCGTCTTAAGCTTGTAGTCGCCCATGTTGCGCCGCGCGAAGGCGATGGCCACCAGGTCCCGCGGGTCGTCCGCGTCCTCGCCCGGCTTGCTGGCCACCCACTGTGTCAGCCGCGCCTTGCGCTCCGCCCGCAGCCGCTTGCGCGCCTCGAACCCGTGTACCGACCCGCTGGACGCCGCACTGGTCGCCTCATGGGTCTGTGAGAGCGTCACCGGCGCGCCAGGGGGAGTGGCAGCCGTGGTGGACGCGCTGCTGCTGCTAGTGCCAGGAAGGAGCGCGCCAACGGACGTCATGGACCGGCCGAGCAGCTTGCGCTCGTCATCTCGCAGCGGGAAGGCACTGTCGAGCGCCAGGTCCTTCTCCGTCATGATGTGCAGCACCGACGGCTTTCGATGCACCGACAGCTTCTCGGGCGGCGACACGGTGGTCTCTGCAACTATAGCGGACGTCGGTTGGTCAATGACAAGCGACGACATCCGCTTGGCCGTCGACACGACGCTGTTGCTCCGACGAAGGCTCTGGTCTCCGCCTGCACCGCCCGCGCCGCTCTTGACAGCCGCGTGGATGTCGGCGAGCCGCTTCTGCAGCACGGGCGCCATCTTGAGCGCGCGGAAGGTCTGGACGCTCACGGCGGTGGCAAACGCGCGCACTGTGACGAGCTCGACGGCCAGCGGGCCCACAAAGGCCTCGCGCAGCTTGAGCAGCAGCAGTTCCTCCCTCTCGACGGCGAACGCCAGCTCCTTGCGCACTTCCTCGCACGCCGCGTCGCCGCGCGCCGCCAGCAGCTCGCCGTAGTCCAGGTCCACCTCCCACTCGTCTGCATCCACGCGGCTCTCGACCGGCAGCGCCGCGTCGCGCTCCTGCAGCAGCCGCAGCTGCTGCCGCATCTGCGCGAGCACGGCGCGCGTCTGGTCCTGCTTGCTCATGGCAGTTCGAGCCCGCGCGTCGGCCTCGCTCTTTCGCTTGGCGTCCTCGATCGTGTACGCCTCGCGCGGGTTCTCCACGTCCGGCGCCTCCATCACGCTTGGAGGCAGGCCAGCGCTGTCGCTCGCCGCCTCTCCGTCCGGGACGACGCTGGCCACAGTCGCGAGCCCCATGGTGCTGTTGGCGTCGATCGCGAGGCGCACGACGCCGCTGAACGCCTCGCTGTCCTTGGCGACGCTCGGCGCGTCCGCCGTCCCGGCCAGCCGAGACTCAACGAAGGCTGCGAGCGCCTTGGCCGCCTGGAACTCCGGCGTGGCGCTCAGCTCGTCGCTACCGCCAGCCGCCACGCCGGCTGCATCGCCGTCCGCCTCGGCCCTGCGCGCGTCCGCCAGCGCCTGCTCGTTGGCCGCTGTCTGCTTGTCGCGCGCTTGGTCCGCTACAATGGCCGCTTGTGCGCGCAGGCTCGAGGACGCGTCTGCCAGCCGCCGCGCGGCCTCAGACAGTTTGTCGGCGTGCAGTCGGCTCACGCTCAGGTTGCCGTCACTGCCGACTGCCAAGACGAACGAGTCGTCGAACGACAGCGCGAGTTGGAGGCCCGAGACGCCAGCGCCATCGCTGCTACCGTTGTCGTGGAACTCGCCAGTGAGGAACGCGACCGGGTGCGTCGCGCTGCGCAGCTGGAACCTGCCGTTCGAGAGTCCACAGAGCAGGAATTTGGCCGAGCTCGAGCGCGCGAGCGTCTCGATCCGCGCGTCTCCGAGCGTCGCGGCTGTCGGCGTCCCGTCTTCAAGGTGCGACTCGCCCACGGCACACTCGAGCAGCGGCGTCGGCTTGCCGAACTGGACGACGAACAAGCCGCCGCTGGCGCTCGGCTCCTGCTGCTGAGGCTCCAGCGTCGAGGGGATTGGCTGAGCACAGCTGAGCCAGATCGTGTCGCTCGCCGAGGCCAATGCGGTCGAGTACAAGGCCGCGTAGGCGCCGGGCGACTCGGCTCGCGCCTGGATGTGGAACTCGCTGCGCACGGCGGCTTCCACAACAGGATTGCCGGGCTGATTGGCGCCGTCCAAAGCCGCGAGCTCCCTCGAGCTCATGAACCGCCGGCGCTCGATCGGCGCCGCCCACTCGCGCGACACAAGCGCCAGCTCGAACGTCTCCCTCTCCGTCTCGGTCTCCGCCACGGATCCGAACCCTTCACTAAGCAGCAAGTACTCGATCACGCGGCCAGACGCGAGGGTTGTGAGCACCGCGGCTGCGTCTGAGCGCCAGCAGAGCGAGCGAACGGCGTCCGGCGTGCGCTGGAAGCCCATGGGAATGTACTCGGGCGGGTACCTGGCGAACTTGGAGCTGCGCGCGCTGGGCACAACGCGGAAGAGGAAGACCGAGCCGTCCGCGCTGCCCGTGGCCAGCATGACGCCACTACTGGCAGCTGAAGAGAAGGCTGCGGTCGTGACGCGTCCGCTGTGCGGCTTGAAGACGTTGGTGCGCACGAGCGTTCGGCGCGGCACATCGGCCATGAAGACGCGCACCAGCCCATCAGCATACCCCACGACCACCTGTCGACTGCGCGGCGGTGGCTCGCCTCCCGCCTGCGTCACTGGCAGCAGCGCCGCGGCGTCGGGCACCCAGCAGATGGCGGTGGCGGATGCAACACCTCCCGCTCCGCTCTTGCTACTACCAGTCGCCGCCAAGTTCCTGGTCGACGTCCCGGTTGGTACTGCGAGCGGCGCGGACACCATGAGGCAGCGCTGGGAGACGTAGTCCCACGCGCGGACGCTGCCGTCGGCGCCGCACGTGGCGGCCAAGTGCTCGTAAGGCGAGCAGGCGACGCCTGTGGCGCCGGCCGCGTCGTTGGCGAGGAAGTTGAGGTCGACGGCGTGGCTCTCGGCGTCCAGCAGCGTGAGCAAGTGGACGCCACCAGCCGCATCTTGGACGAGGAACTGCTGCGGTGCGTCCACTTCGCCGCCTTGCAGCGAGACGACGGCGCGGATGTCCATGTGCGGCGCCACTTGCACCTGTCGCTTCATCGGAATGAGCGCGACCGACTCGTCGGGCGGCACATCGGCGCCGTCGATGCTCTCCAAGCTCCAGAAGCGCACAAACCCGTCGGCGCCGGCCGTCACCACCTGTCCGCGCGCCTGGTCCAAGTCAACGACACGTACAGCGCCCGCGTGCGGCAGGTGCCTGCGCGACGTAAAGACCTCACACTTGATGAAGTGTCCCTCCCAGAGCAGCAGCGCGCCGCGCTCCGTGCCGCTCAGCACCTTCTTGTCGGGCAGCACGCAGAAGGCGTCGACGTCGCTCAGCTCGCTCTTGCCGAACTTGCCGATGTCGCCCTGCAGCTTGAGCCCCGTGAACGTGGCCGCCATCTTCCACATGCGGATGTGCCCCACGCCGCTCGTGGTTAGGAAGCCGCTGTCCGCCGGCGCGAACTGCACGCGGAAGACCTCCTGCCCGAACGCCTTGCAGCGCAGGATGGTCGCCTCTCGCTTCCAGTCCCAGACGGTCAGCAAGAAGTCTGGAGCCGAGCCGACAGACGCCAGCTTGCCCCCTCCGCCCTGCCCGCGCTCGTCCGCGCCGCTGAAGCACACGCTCGCGTACGCGCGCTCCGTGCCGTTGCGCAGCACGCGGACGGCTCGAACGGGTCCAGGGTAGCAGTAGACGACCACTCGCGGCTTGACGCCCTTCTCGCCGACCGCGAAGAAGCTGCGAGACGGATGCACGGCCAGGCAGCCGACGCCGCTGCCGCTCGTGCCAAAGACGAACTTGCGTGACTGGACGGGCGGCGGGCGGTCAGGTGGCTGGGACTGGGGTTGAGGCGGAGGTAGTGGTGCTAGCGTCAGCAGCTGGACGGTGTTGCCGACGGCCGTGAGCAGCACGCCGCCGTGCTGTTTGGCCGGCGATGGAGGCTCCAACACGTGCAGCACGCTGCGCTTGGCCGTGTCTAGGCCGGCGATGTCGACGAACACGAGGTGGTCGCGAGAGACCTCCCAGTCGCCGAGCGGACGTGCGAGCGACGCAGCGTCGTACGTCCCGCTGGTCGCGACTGCAGCGTCGTTCTCGGGGTTCTCTGTCTCCTCGGCGGCCATGGAGATGGCGGGCGGGTCCGACGTTGCCTCGGGCTCCATGTCTGCCGCGTCAGTGGTCATAGCGGTGGCGTCCTCGTCCATTCTTCAGGGCGGAGTCCTGCTGTGTGGGGAGTGGTGGCGGAGTGGACGCGACTTCGTGAACCGCCGTGTGCCGTTTCACGAGCAATGATCATCGCCTCAGGGGCACAAAAGAGCTAGCTCTTGGAGGCGTCTCGCCTCCAGACACGACGTGTTAGATACATTAGCAAAAGGCGAAGGACGCCAACTCGCTCGTGGCGAAGCAGGCTGACTGGACTGGGCTTTCATCACGAGGCCGAGCGGATGACCTCGAGCAGCTGGTTGTTGTAGAACTCGGCCGCGATCTGCAGTCGCGAATACATCTGCGGCACACGAGGAGACACAGTCAGACGCGTCACCAACATCCTCAAGGCAGCCAACAAGGCAGCAAGTTCGCCTACCTGCTGCAGGTCGCGCAACTCCTTCTGGTAGTTGAGCTCGTCCTCGCGCGTCTTGCGCTCGAGCTCTGCGCGCGCGGCGTTGCTCTCGGCCACGACTCGTCGCTGGGCCTCGTGCGTCTTGCGCAGCCGGTCGCGGTCCGCCCTCGCGAGCTGCAGCGTCTGGTCGCCCGCGCGGTCCTTGACGCGCGCCTCGTCCTTGAAGCGCTCGAACTCGTCCTTCTTGATCTGCATGGCCTTGTCGAGCCGCTTGTGCCGGTTGACCGTCTCGAGCGTGCGGTCGCGCAGGCGCTGGAAGTCGCGCTTGAGCTGCTTGACCTGCTCCTTGGCGGCCTTGCAGCTTGCCATGTCCTTGTCGATGTCGGCCATGAGCGCCAGCGTGCGCTGCGCCTCTCGCTCGGCGCGCGCGAACACGGCCGACTGCGCCTGCAGTTCGTGGCGGCGGCGCTCCATGCCGTGCAGCTCGTCCTTGGCGGCCTCGAGCTGCACGGCGACGCGCTGCACCTCGTCCTTGACGCGCGCCGGGGACGTGACGATCTGCGACTCCAGGCGCTGCACGTTCTCGGCGGCCTCGAGCACGAGGAACTGCATGGAACTCAGCTGGTCCTTGAGCGCGCGCGCGTGCGTCTTGAGCTCGCCGGCCTCGTACTTGAGCCGCGCCTGCTCGTTGTTGCGCGCGTTGATGCGCGCGTCCAGCTCGGCCACCTGCTGCTTGAGCGCGGCGAGCTCGGGCGCGTCGGCCGCGGCCTCGGCCTCGAGCTGCTCGGCCTCTCGCCGCAGCGCCGCGTTCTGCTCGGCCAGCGCCGCCTTGTGCTTGAGCAGGCGCTCGCCCTCGGTGCTCAGCTCGCTGAAGGCGGCCACGCGCTCGTCGCGGAACTTGGCGAAGTTGATGAGCGCGCTCAGCTGCCGGCGCACACGCTTGGGCGTGGGCGCCACCACGTCGCGCAGCCCGAAGTCGTCGACGCCGCAGGCCGCCAGCAGCCGCCGCGCCGCGCGGAAGAAGGCCAGCTCGGGCACGGACTCCTGGTGCAGCTCCGGGAAGGACAGCGCGCTGAGGCCCGCGAACTTGGGTTGCGTCATCTCCTCGCGCGTGAGCCCCATCGTGCTGTCCAGGAAGACCTCGAGCACGCGCCGCACGGCCGCGGGGGAGCACGCGCGCAGCTCCTCGGCCTCCACCGGGATGCGCATCTCGCGCACGCACGCGAAGATCTCGGACGGCTTGAGCAGTGGGAACGAGTACGTGGACGCCGAACCCGAGCCCGAGGCAGCCGCCGAGGAGGAGGCCGAGGCCGGCGGCGGGGCGGACGACGACCCTGTGGACATGAATGCCGAGCGTTTGAAGGTTTGAACAAGGCGGGTGATTCAGAAATCGCACCTAGCCGACAGCCTACTGCCGTTTCGCACCTTGTTGGCCGCCTCCTGTCGTTTGGAGGTGCGGTTTAGCCTTTAAAACCGGTCTTTTAGCTATCCGGACAGAGTCCGAATAACCGTAGACTATACGGGTTCAGTCCGGATATTATCCATATCTGCGAGTCGATGATATGGATAATATCCACTTCGAGTGGACCAGTCAGCAAACCCGCGGGTTTGCTGACTGAACGCGCATTTTGCGGGCATTTCGTGTCCCACCGACCTGCCATCGTCGATACTGTGCGAGTGTACACGAGCAAATACCGATCTGTGATTGGCCCAATGCTCGTTCGGCAGTGAGCAAACCGCCGTGAGCAAACGCGACATGCAGTGAGCAAAGCGTGAGCAAACCGCCGGGCACCGTGAGCATACAAGTTGTCGCAGGTACCTCACGAAATTCAATGGCCATGTGATTTGCCAGGTCATTGTTGAAATACCTGCTTCAGTGCGAGGGCGAGAGGTCGCACCGACCTCTTGCACTCGATCGAGCGTGAGCAAACCCGTCACGCGGAGTTCAATTGCTATGCTCACGCGGTTTGCTCACGCGCATTCGCGATGAAAGGTTCAACATGGGACGTGTTGAGATGGCAGCCGGCCGCCTTTCCGCAAGACTTTCTCGGCTTTCTCTGACGGAATGGCATATGTTACTTAACGGCAACTCTACCGTCCGCGCCATAAGTATACGAAGGAAATTTGATTTACGATAAATCGTCGAAATCCCCACAAACAAAGCCGCCAATAGGCTCAAAATAACGAGCAGATTACGCCGAGCTCGCCC
>JAADXY010000070.1:0-56663 GCA_023338065.1 Phytopythium montanum
ACAGCTAGGTACGGTCACACATCAGGGATCTCCCTGTGTAGTGACATGGTGTCTTTCGTTGATTGGCCGATATTGGGGACGCAGCCCCATTTCGGCCTATCAGAGCGAGACATCCAGATTGAGTGGTTCCTAGCGCGCCTGCCCCGCCCCAGACAAAATACATTTCAGAGTTGAAAACACCCCAAGCTTCCTAGTCTCGGTCACCCGAGACTTCCTCCGCTTCCTCGCACGCGCACGTGCAAGCCAGTGCGTGCCTTCTGGCCCGTTACAAAAGGGCTCAATGGCCAGCTTCAGATCCCTCATCTCCGGAGGACATGGCACCACGAAGTACGTCGGCGTCGGCATCGGACGGTACTCTTGTTGTCGCTGCTGCGGCTGCTGCGGGGGCGTACCCAGCCCTCCGCCTACACCGCCCACCTCAAGTTGTGCCGACCCTGCAGCGTGCTGTCGCGCCAGACTCGGCACTGCTTTGTCTTCGAGCGAGGCCATCGTCATACTGGGGCCGAGGCCGGCACGACCTTGCTCGTAGGCTGGGAAGGTGCTGTTACTGGAGTACGCCACCGAACTTTGATCGTCCTCAACTTTCTAGCCTGCTGAGGCGAGCACCGATGTGACCCTTCATCTCTGTCATCATCTCGAGCAGCTTGGCCATGTCATCGCTTGCGCTGGGACGCGCGTTGGCCCCGTCGTCGTCGCGCACGGTGGCTGGTGCTTTTGCTGATGTGTAACGAGGTACACCTGGCGTACCCGGGGTACGCCATTGAACCCATTGAGTACAGTCGATCTGTACTCACAAGTCTCTGTCCTTGCCTGTGTGTACCACACATTGTCCTCTGTTAGAGTCGGACAGTCGGTCGGTGACCGTCCTGCCATCTGATTAGCCGAAAGTCGTGATTATTGACTAATCACGACTCTTCACTTCACGTTTGGCTCTCACATCCACCCGTCGGGGACCTCTGAGAATGTATGCATAAAAGGATAGAGGTTAGGACCTTGCGCGCGTCCAGCAGTGGCCGACGCGCGCTAAGCACCATTCAATTCAGTTCTCATTTCACCACAAAGCTCAGACTTCGCTTTGTTGCAACACTGTGCGGTAATCCACACAGTATTTACGCATAAACGCATCCTCAACAGGCAGCGCTAGTGTAAGCCAAGTAACCGAGCGCATGCCCGGTTCCATGATGCTGATCGGCTTCGTCCATCGGCTCACACTCATAACCTATGGAAAGCCGAAGAGGAGTGGTAGAAGTCGCTAGTGGAGATGTGGGTAAATGGAGAGGTATATTCCTTATCCATGCATTCGCTCCTACCGTCCTCGTCCACTGTTGCGTCCCTTGCACCAAGGGCCTCGGTGCACTGCGACTCTTCGGCGGTCGCTTCGCGCCGAAACGACCTCTCAAATCTTGTCCGAAACCACGTTCGAAACGATCACTGACTCCAGTAACCACCAGCGTAACCTCTGCGACGTGGGAACTTGTAACGGATGCCCCTTCTTCTCGACAGCGCTCCGAGGCGCATATCGCCTCCCCAACCGCGGCAAAAGAGAGTCTGCCGCCCATATCCATAGCCAATCGTGATCTTGAAGCGGCGCAGTTGTTACCATGATTGCCCTCCATCGGAGCACGAGTGCAGTTAAACGTGACGATGCGATTAGAACACTTGTTTAATGATGCAGCCTAGGGAAAACCCACGATGAAAACCTAGCACTGAACGAGAGAACCAAATGAGAGACGAACGAAAGGAAGGTAAAACTGCAGACGGAAGAGGTACTGCGCGAGGAAGTCATCGTGCTTCAGCTGGAGGTGAGTCTTGTAGTTTGTGTGGCCCTTGCGCGGGTCCTGCGTGACGGTCTTGAAGCATAGAAGGCAGATCCTGCGGTGGGTCACGAGCCGGACGTACAAGATGTCGGCGAGCTGTCGCGCGGTAGGCAGCGGAGAGATGGGGCGTGGAGGAGGACGCCAGCCGGCTTGCTTAACGGCTTGTGGGCAAGCCGGCAGCAAAATCGAAGAGGGACTGGACTGCGACCGTCACGTTCGCCGGCCACCGGTAGACGTCGCCCAGAGACCTGGCCACATCCCGCGTGGCCAAGCTAGGCTGGTGAGCGTCAGGGTCAGCCTCACGCTGCTACACGTGTCCTCGCTCAGCATTCGGAGTAGATCTGTAACCGGGCATGCGCTCGGTTACTTTGTCTTACACAGAAGCGCTGTGTGGGGAAGCATCAAGTTACGTAAATACTGTATGGGTTACCGTACAGTATTGACTTAGAAAACCAACTCTGAATCTTTGGTGAAAAAGAGAACTAATTTGAATGGTGTTTAGCGCACGTCGGCCACTGCCGGACGCACGCAAAGTCCTAACCTCTATCCTTTTATACATTCACTCTCAGAGGTCCCCTACGGGTGACAATAAGAGTATACGTGAAGTGATAAGTCGTGATTAGTCAATAATCACGACTTTTGGCCAATCCGATGGCAGGACAGCCATCAACTTACTGTCCGACATTTACTGAGGACTATTGTACTAGCCAAAATTGTGACACCAGAATCCGTCGCCCATTTACCTCTACAAAACCATATCTATCCACATACGATAGCTAGATATATAGTGGAATCCGATTCCTGGAACCTGAATCTGGCGTCTGTTTGCGCTGATTCGACCTCAGTTTCAAGATATCCCCGCCCAAACTCATCGTCTCAAAAGTTCAAAAGTTTGGGGAAAGGGTTCACGTAGCGTTAGTTAGATTCTGGGTCGCCGGTTGGCCGATATGAGCAAAACACATAGTGGTTAGGTTAGGATTTAGGTTTAATAGGAGATGAGAGGCGTGTCTCGTCTCTGCATGTATTGCCGATTCAAGTGTTTCAAGTCTTGGTATCAACTATTTTGGCCTGTACAATAGGGGGGTGTTCTCCCCTCATGTTCTCCCCTCATGTTCTCCCCTATGTTCCCCCATCATGTCCTCTCTCCGCATTCTCAGATCACCCCAGCACCAGCAGCCCGCCATCACCCTCGGACGCCAGCACCAGTCTGCCTGGCTGCCAGCCTGCGGCACCACCATGGACGAAGACATCATACGCGTCTACATCCTGACGCCGGTCATGCGCAGACACCCCGTCACGCTGGCCCGTTTCACCCCTACGCATCGTGGTCACACAACGTACGTGGGGAGCACAACAGGCCCCTGGAACCGCTGGCGCTAGCACACGGGGGAGAAAGCGGGCAGAGACGCGCCACCAGAGCATCGGCCGTATGAGATGGCCGCGATACTCCATGGTTTGCTCAACACAACCCTCGCGCTGCAATGTAAGTGACGCATGAGCGGTTCACCATGTTTTCATTTGATTTGTGAGTTTCTAACGCTTTCTCTAGTTGACGCTGCACTCCAACACCCCGAGCATGCAACGCCGGTGATTGTTGGAAGCTGCAGACACTCGCGGATTAAAGAGACGGCCGGGTGCTGGGAAGGTGGTAGATACGAAAGTGGTGGATCACGACGCGGGGGCGGAGCAAGCTAGTCCCCCTGACACGACTGAGAGGACCGGCCTTCCCGGCCGCACACTCATCAGCGGCACTTGCGTGTCGTAAGAGTGCGGCAGAGCGTGTCGATGGATGGGCATACAGCAAAGCTCATAAGCCTACACTGGATCACTGACCGGGAGCAGCCGCTTGCACCAGGCCTACAACAACAGTGCTGCATGGGCGCGGTGTTGGGACGCCGGGCTCGTTGAAGCGCCGACTTGGAGATCTCGTAACGGGGTACACGCGGCGTACCCGGGGTACGCTACTGAACCCATTGAGTACAGTGAAAGTGTACTCATAAGTCCAGGTCACTGGATAATACTATTCTTGCGATCAAACATATACAAACAATCAAATTTAGAATCTAAATCGGACTTTCACACCGGTTTATCAGAGCCCTGTTTTCATTTCTTATCGAAATTGGAGCCCTATTGCTATCCCAAATCGTAAACCCCCAACGAGCCATCAATCAATCGATCAGGATCAACCAGCCCAGCATGCCGCGGCCGGCGAGCGCGATGTGGACGCACTTCCGGCGCGAGGAGACGAGCAAGCGCGCCGTGTGCAAGTACTGCGCGCACAACATGTGCGGCCTCGTCTCCCGCATGCGCTCGCACCTGGCGCGCAAGTGCCCGGAATGCCCCGCGGACGTCAAGCAGGAGATGTTCGAGGCCGACATGAGCCGCAAGATGGCGCTCGCCATGGCCGGCGACGACGCCTCCGCCACGGCAACTGGGCCCTCTGCGCCTACCTCAGGGCCCACTACCGCCTCCGCCGCCGCCGCCGCCTCTCCGCTCTCCTCCCTGTCTGCCGCGCCTCCCACAGGCTCCAACGCCGCCTCAACGTCGCGAAGTAACAGCGGCAACAGCGGTAACGGGTTACTCCTGACGCCAGGAACCGGTCCGCCTGTAAAGAAGCAGCGGCGTGCGCGAGCGTCTTCGGCGTCTACGACCTCCGCACCGCTAGCAGAAGACAAGGCCGAGGATATCGACAGCTACGTGGCTAAAGCTGTGCTTGGCTCCGCTTTGCCCGTCGCCGTGGTCGAGTCGCCGGCGTTCGCGCGGCTGCTCAAGCGGCTCGCGCCGCCAGGGTACGAGCCACCGAGCGCCTTTACGCTGGCCACGTCCGCGCTGGACCTCGAGTACACGGAGGCGCAGCTCAAGCTTCGCGCCGAGGTGCTGGACGCGCAGGCCGTGTGCCTAGGCGTCGAGTCGTGGGCCGCATCGCTGCAGCGGCCTATTCTGAGCTGCGTAGTGCACAACACGCCGGCGCCTGGAGTATTCGCGCTCGAGAGCACGGGCGAGGTGCCGCACACGGCCGAGGTGCTCGTCGAGAAGATGGAGAGCGTCATGACGCAGATCGGCACGGGCCGCGTCGCCGTCGTCGTCTCGGACACGACGACGAGCGACAGCATGAAGCAGGCCGCGCACGCGCTGCAAAAGAAGTACCCGGCCATCACGTTCCTGCCCAGCTGCGCGCACGCCATGCACGCCATGGTCGCCGAGCTGCTGGCGCTCGCGCCGATCGCCGCCACGCTCGCCGTCTGCCACGAGCTCGCGCGCTTCCTCGCGGCCCACCACGTCGCGCGGGCCGCGCTCGCTAGGATCGCAGAGCAGATGCACGGCCTTGAGCCGTCCGCATCCTCCTCGGTCGCGTCCTCGGTCGCCTCAGTGCTGCTGTCTCCAGTCGGCGCGCTCGATGCTGACGCGTCCATGGGAGCGGCTGCTGCTGCGTCGGCGGCGGCATGCGCCTCCTCCTCCGTCTCCCCGTCGTCCTACTACTACTCGACGCCGTACGCGCCAGCCTCGGCCTACACCCCGTCGACTGCAACACCGTCCACAGCTCCCACGGCGGCGGCTCCAGCGTCCCCGAACCCGGTGCTGGCGCTCGAGCGGCTACTGAGCGTGCACTACCACCGCCACTCGCTCGACATCCTGCTGGCCGAGAACCACGCGCTGAGTGGGTTGAGCACGCTCGCGAAGGAGAAACTGATGCGCCTGAGCTTCTGGGAGGACGTGTCGACGCTCGCGGCGCTGCTCGAGCCCTTCCTCGAGCTGCTGCGCACCTTCGACGCCGACTACCCGCTGATCTCGACCTTTTACCACCGGTTCACGCTGCTCTGGAGCCACGTCGACAAGTTCATGACCAGCAACAGTGGCTCGGGACCACGTGGAGGTGGCAGCAGCGGCGCAGGGAGCAGTGGAGCTGTTTCGAACGGCACAGGCGAAAGCAGTTCAGGCTCAACCGGAGGTGGAAGTGCCAATAACTCGACCTCGGGCAATGGAACACAAGCCGCAGACCAGCTGACAGGCAGCGCGTCGTCGGCGACCGGCGCGCTGGCGTCCAGGTGTCAGCGGATCATGTCGGACTACTGGCAATCGATCCAGCACCCGGCCATGTACACGGCGTACATGCTGGACCCTCGGTTCCCGGCGTCGAGCCTGTCGTCCGAGGCGACGAGCGAGGTGCTCGCGTACCTCAAGCGCTCAGTGGACGCCAACTCGTTCGGCAGCGTCGTGTCGGAGCTCACGCGGTTCACTGGCCGAGCCGGGCTGTTCGCAGACGACACGATATGGGAGTCGGCGCAGAAGTGCGGGCCGCTCAACTGGTGGAAGGGCTTCATCGGCAGCGCGTGCCCCAACCTGCAGGCCGTGGCGCTGCGCACGCTGAGCTTCCCGGCGTCTTCAGGTCTCTCTCGCGCTCGTCGCGACATGTTCGATCGCATCCAGGCGGCCAACGCGCGCTACATGAACGATGACCAGGCCGCCAAGGCCGCGCTCGTCTACCTCAACACAGCGCTGGCCGCCTCCGCGTCGACTGTGAGTGAGGACAACAGCGGCATCTCCAACGAGACCATCGTGTGAGCATGGCGGCGTGGGCGGCTTCGGCGCGCTCTCAAGGTATACATAGCAAACACGCAGAGCCGTCCGCGCTCCATTCGCTCTCGTCCTCACCCTCACCGTCATCTCTCTTGTCTCCTACCAGCTCTCCACGCATCCTCTCACTCCAAGGCAATGTCGGGACCACTACGGCCGCCTTCTTCGACCGCCAGTGCCTTCGTCTCGCCTTGATTCCCTCTCTCCTCGCCGTCTATCTACGCCCCACCACCTCGCCGCTCACTCGCCCACCCGCGCTCTACTTGATCTCCGTCTTGTCGGCCGGCTTCTTGGCCTCCACTCTGGCGGGAGCGGCCGGCGGCTCCGACTTGACCACGTCCAGGAAGTTGCGGCCGCCCCACGCGCCGGCCTTGGGCAGCGACTCGTCCACTGCCGGCGCAGCCTCTGTTGGTTTGGCGTGGCTCTTCTTGACAGGCTTCTTGTCGTCCTTGGGCTTGCCAGGCGCCGCAGACGCAGCTCCAGCAGCAGTCGAGGCTGCCGGAGCCTTCGCCGGCTGCTTCTTCTTGGGTTCAAGCACCGGAGCGGTCGCCGGCGTGCCATGGATCACCGCCGCCGCGTACCCGATGACCTTGACGGGCGGAACAACAGCCGCCGGAGCGGCAGTCGGGGCCGGTGACGACACAGAAGTGGAGGCAGCAGCAGTCGGAGCCGCAGCCGAGGCCGCCGGCGCCTGATGCTGCTGCTGCTGGCGCTGCTCGCGGGCCTCCTTCGTGTAGTCCTCGCCGTACATGAGGCTCTCGTAGTCGATCGATCCGACCGAGTCGCTTCGGATGGGACGGCCCTGGCGCATGGCCTCGCGCGCCTGCTCGATCGAGTACGTGCGCTGGTTGCGCAGCAGATCGGGGTGCGCCACGGACGTGAGCGCCGCCGGGTGCGCCGCAAAGTCCATCATGCCCTCGGGCAGCTTGCAGTCGTCGTCGTCCATGTTCTTGACGATCTCCATGATGTCCTCGTGCGCGTACGAGTGCACGATGGCGGCGGCTGCGGCTTTGTCGCCGGGCACCGTCGGCAGCGGCGGGAAGTTGGCCGCGCTCAGGATCGGCTGCCGGCTGCCCTTCTTACCGCTGGACGCTGGCTGCGCCGTCGAGGTCGAGGCGGAAGCTGAAGCCGAGGCCGGAGCCGAAGCCGCCTGCTCCTTCTTCTCACCCGCCTTGGCCGCGCGCTTCTCGCTCTTGCTTTTCCGGGCGGTCGGGCGGCTTTCGGCGCCGCTGCCGCCCTTGCCGCGCGCCTCCTTGCCCGCCGGCGCCGCTCCGCTGTTGTTGCCGGACCGGTTGCCGCGGGCCGCGCCTCCCGACCGGCCACCGCCGCGTGACTGGGTCGGAGCGGCGGCCTGCTGGTGGCTGCCGGCGTAGTGCGGGCCGCCGTGGTGGCCGTGATGGCCGCGGCCGTTCATGTAGTGCGCGCCGTACGTGTTGGGCACGTCGTAGTACCCGCCGCCGGCACCGCCGGCGCCAAAGTAGCCGCGGCCGCCGTAGGGCGTGCCGATGGCCGGCGTGATCGTGTTCTCGGCCGGCTGCGTCGGGTAGAACGACTTGAGCAGGTTCTCCGACTTGAGGCGCGCCTTGATGGCCGCGCCGCGGAACGTCTGGCTGCGCAGCGCCAGCAGCGTGGCCACAGCCTCCTGCTCGCTCGCCATGGTCACGAACCACGTGTCGCCCACGTCGGAGCGCACGCTGGCCGGCGTGTACCCGCAGGCTGCAAACACGGCCTCCACCTCGGTGGGCGGCGTGTCGGACGGGATCTCGCGCAGGATGATGGTCGTGCGCTCCGACTTGATGTTGGGCTTGATGGCGTCCTTGGCCTCGTTCAGCGCGCACACCTGCAGATGGGGACGGGGACAGCGTCAGTCGGCGGCTGGTACTCCGGATGATGACTCTGATCTACGAGACGACGCACCGTCGAGTCGGCCACGGCGGCCACCAGCAGCTTGGCGCTGTTCGTGAGCTCCTGAATCTTGGAGAACTTGAGGATCACGTCCACCGGGACGTACCTGCCGACTCATTGACCGTTAGAGCAAGCCAGTGGGCGTAAGACTCCTTGAGGGAAAACGACGGACGCACATCTGCGAGTTCATGTGGGAGACGAGGAAGGCGTCGTTGGCCAGGTTGTTGCGCGAGAAGTAGAACTCGACCTGGCGCTTGATGGCGCCCTGGAGCTCGTCGCCCGCTGCAAGTCACACCCATTCATCAGTAACGTGCAAGCCAACCCGAAAGGCGGAGGTGGGACAGCCCCGCCTCTCGAGACGACACCAAGCGGAGGACGTACCGAGGGCCTTCGGCTTCTGCTGCGCGCTCATCTCTGTGTGTTGCTTGCTCCGCTTCGTCGCTTGGCTCGGTTGGGGGGAAGCGCTGCGGGCTGATCGCTCGCGGACTCGCGCGCGCTCGAGTCGGTGCCTGTCTCGGTCTGGTTGCCGCGATTGGTTTCCAGCCAGCCAGCCTCTTCGCGCCCAAAACAACGGCCTGTGACAACCCAAATAGTGTATTTTAGGTATTGATGGAGCACTAACTTGAGTTAGAAACAGCTTTCTCGACATTTTGAACCGGTTTTACCGCTCGGAAAGCCAAGTGCAGGCAAGCGATGTCTTGCACAACTGGCGAAAATGGGTCAGAATGGACACCTTCCCAACCGGTTCCGTCAGCTTCCTCGAGCTTCATTGCCACTTCAAAGCCTGCGCGCAGCATCACGGCCACGCTCTGTCGTTCTCACTCGCTCCTTCTGCTCCGTTATAGCACTCTTACAGCGCCGACACGAGCTCAATGAGCTTCTTGGTGAACGCCACCTGGTCCTCGAACGGCATGACCGAGAACTTGGGGACATGCAGGAACAGCGCCAAGTGCTGCACAGCAAGTCACACTCAGTTAGTCTCTCTCCCCTCCTCTCTCGCTCGCGAACACAAGCGGTAGCAGCTCACGCACCCCTGGACGACCGACGGCGACTTGCTTGGCGGTCCACACCAGCGACCGGAAGTACACGTAGTTGCAGATGTATCGGCCGGGGTCGGTCGAGATGATGGCGGCCGGGTTCTCCTTCTGCAGCAGCGGCAGCAGCTGCTCGACGGGCACATCGGTCGCAAGCGCCTCGGGCTCGTTCTCAGCGATGATATCGCCGCGTGCGACCCATCCGCGCTCGTCTGGGATGCCAAACTCGGCCACATTGTAGGCCGTACTCTCGAGCTTGAACTGCTGCGTCACGGCACTCAGCCCGAGGTGCAGGAAGATGCACGGTCGGCCGCTCTCCTCGGCCTTGGCGTACAGCTCCGCCATCTCCTCGTCGCAGCCTACAGTCGCCATCGAGTTAGCGTACAGGTCGTCGCTTTACAGACCGTGTGTAGTGCGGACGCACCTTGCGCCGACACCTCGAGCACGCGCGCGAGCGTGACGCGCTCGTTTGTCGCCAGCTTCTGCGCCACGAGCGCCGTCGGGTTCTCCACAATGTCGCCGAATTGGCCGAAGCCCGTGAGGTACACGTCTCGGCGCTGTGTTGCCCTCGTGTCGGTCGACGCGCCGCCCGCCGCCGCCGCTGCCGTCGCGTTGCCCTCGAGTCCCGCGCTCGCCACCATCTCGCCGGTCGTCTTCGTTTGTTGCCGTCTAATCTAACACTGCCGTAAAATCAGGCACAGCGCCTCTCAATACCGTCAAAAACCGGTGACTTGAGCTGTGGTAATCATGCAGCACGCAAGACCGGTTTTGGCAACAGTATGTTGAAGTTGCACCCCAAAAAAGTGAACCCATGGCACCTCTTGGCTTCGTTTGGGTTTAGTTTGGTACAGTGCAGTGGGCAATTCTGTAGTCGACGACCGGAGGAATACGATAATCGCAGTGTAGGCCTGCAAGATCAGCTCGGCTCGCTGGACAAGATTCTCATTGACACCTTCACTGGCGCTCTTGATGAAGCGATGAGCACCAAAGACTCCGCCCACGACCAAGCCTACCACATGCATTCCATATGACGAATGTCATGTCGTGTACGTCGAAGCGTGCATTGATCAATTCACAGCAATCCGCCCGGTACGCCTGCTAGTCCATCCGCCAGTAGCCTTGGCAGGGACTCTCGGCGCTCAGCGTGGATCGGTTCTCGATCCTGCCTGGCGCCGGACTGAGCACCACGCAGTCGTCTTGGCCTTGCTCGCCAGCCCAGGCCTCATCGTCGGACGCGTCCGCTTCTCGCCACTCGGTGCCCACCATCAAACCAGCGTCCGGCGTCAGTCGGGTGTCGTGGATGCAGTCCAGATCAATGTGAAGCCCGTCCGCCGCAAGCTTGATGTTGTCCACAAAGTGGTGGCCGACGAGCAGGTCGCAGCTGTGGTACGTCTTGCGCGAGAACATGTTCTCGTTGATGACGCTGTCGAGTCCCGTGAAGAGCACGACGAAGAAGTGGTCGCCCGAGAGCAGGTCGTCGGTCGAGAAGCCGCGGAGCGGCGAGTTGTCGCCGATGAGGTGCGTCACCGTGTTACCCAGGTGCACAATCGGCCAGACGTTCCGCACCTTCGATCACACATCACCCACACCGTTCGTTATTCAGCTCTTCAACCACGTCAGAAGCCGTCCAACAAGGCAGTTTACCAGCTCCAGTTCGTGGGTTTCGCGACGGCCAAGGTTGCGGTTCAGCAAGATGACGTTCACCCTAACAGCACATTGTGAGCCTGGCTGGCATGACGTAACACGTCAATGTGAAGACGGGTTCGCACCTGAAGGATCCCTCGATAATGACGCCGTAGTCTCGGTTGTTGGCCGCTCGGAACATGATGGCGCGCTCGGAGTGGAACGAAGTGAGCAGCAGGTTGTTGCTGAACAGGATCGTCGATGCCTTGGGGATCGAGAACTTGGCCCACGTGAAGCCTTTAATGCATCAAAGACGTTGTGAGTGCGGTCAACAAACGCTAGAGGCAATGACAATCGCTTGCCCTCTCACCTGTCAGCAATGTCGAGACGAAGAGGCCCGAGATGACGAGCAGGAAGACGAAGAAGTTGACGACGTCGCTGTCTGGCGCGGGACTCAGTGCTCCGAACCCGACAGTTGAAATGGTCTGCGTACAGAAGAAGAATACCTTGGCGAAGCTCGACTCGACGTGGACGTCGCTACTCTGGTACAGCGCGTCCACAGCCTGTAAATGCAACACTTGTCAGTTCCTAAAAGTCAACTACAGAGCGCTACAATACAGGATACCCACCGAGAGATGGATCGCGACCGCGATCAAGGCGATGGCGCCGTAGTAAAAGACCACGGAGCTCAGCAGTAGCAGCCACCATGGAGTGCTGAGCGCGCGGTAGTACAATCCGCTGGCGAACCGCGTCAGTGGGTGGTTCTTGAACCGCACTCTCCCCCGCAGTAAGCTCATTGGAGTCGATGCCGAACCGCCAGGTGTGTCGTGGCAATGGCCGGCCACGCTCGAGCCGTTTCTCCGCCAGGCTCGAGTTCGCGGTTGGTGCTGGAAGGGAACGTTCACCGCCGTCTTGTCGTACCGCTCTCCGTCTTCAGAGCCCGAGTTCGTGCGCGTCGAGTCCTTGCTATGTCTTTGAATGCCGTCTTCTCCGTCCTCGTTCTCTGAATGATCGCGGTCGTCGTCTTCTTGTTGAAGCCTCTGCTCAAAGTCTTCAATCCGCTCATCGTCTTCCCCGGCGTAAGCAACCGCTCCTCTCGCCGACGTCAGTGACTCGGAGTTCTCAGTGTGGACCTGATGCAACTCGGAGGGTTTGTCCGCGTCATCCGAGATGTTGAGGTCGGTAGGCGATTGGTCACCACTGTCTTCTTGATCCCCACCCTTCGAGTCGTCGTCTCCATTGCCCGCAGTCTTGATGCCGATGTCCGAGTCGACCGGCACGACCGCGGAGAGCTTGTCAAAGTCGAGCACCATGCAGTTGTGGTCCTTGTCCCAGCCAACCATCGGCTCGAACCGGCAGCCCCAGCGCATGGCGCCGTGGTCGTACTCGTACTGCTTGTGCACCATGTCGTGCAGCGTCTCGTCGATGCCCGACATCATGAGGATCAGCAAGAAGTCCGAGGCCGCGACCTCGTCTGCCGACTGACCGAAGAACGGACTCGACTCGTTGACAATGTGCACCAGCTCGGCTTCCACCCTGCCATGCAAACTTCAAGGTTAGCACCACGTATGGTGGGGTGAGTAGCAGGCCGATCGTACCTGAAGGTGAGGAAGCTGGCCGTGTTGATGTGCAGATCGTAGTAGCACAGCCTCTTCTCGCCGCAACGTGTTGTCTAAGGACACATCAAGGTAAGTTACCACCACTTAGATGTGTAGGAGGAGCACGCACTCACCTCGACCCGCATCAGGATGAGCTTGAAGTTGACTTCCAGGATCTCCCCCTTGCTCACGAGCTGCCGGTGCGTCCCGTTCGCAAGGCGGAAGCGCATCTCGACATTCCCGTCCGCTCGTTCCGACACGGTGAACACGCGGCTGAAGATGATGCTCGGGTGCGGGCGGGCCAGCTTGGCAAAGGCCACGCCCGTCATGAAGGAGGTCAACAGCATCGACACGAACGCCTCGAGCACGGCCACCCAGTTGCCGCACGAGCCCACGGGGTGCAGCGTCCCATATCCTTCGTAGCCGAGCTGCAGTCAGCTAAGAGGCGTAGCGTACCTCCAAGTGGCTCAACCATCGCACACTGACCGATCGTGGCGAGTGTCTGCAAGCTCAGGTTGAAGTAGTCCCGAGGACCTTCAGCGTTTGTGCTTCGCTCGAGAACAGCAGCAGTGTCAGCGCTATTACAATGGGGAAGATGTGTTCGCGAGAGACCTTGACCGACCTTCCGCAGGCGGCGAAGAGCAGCGCGAAGAGCCCGACGATGGCGACGTAGACGGCGATCGAGAGGCTCAGCAGCGGCACCCAGTTCAGTATAATCAAGTGGTACAGCGGTCCTGTGACATAGCGAGGGATGAAGCATGAGTCCGTGCGCTCGTTTTGCCCGCAGATCGACCCATGGACTGCACCGGAGAGCGTCATGAGCGACCAGTGCTTGTGCTTGACCACCGGGAGGTCGGGTCGGAGCAAACGTTGATGCGACCGCGCCGCCGCCGGGTCGATCATCGTGCCGAGCCACACGCTGAGCGCGCAGATGCCGTCGCTGTCGGGCGACGACACGCACGCGCAGGCCGAGGCGAAAGGCCCGCGACGCGCAGCACCGCTCGGCGCAGTCCCGCGCTTCTTGGTCGGCGCCATGGCCGATTCACAATGCAACGTCAACAGAAGTTCAACGGGTCATTGTGGAATTTATGGTACATTGTACCACCGACACCAGCGCGTCATGATTGGCTTGGTGGCGAACATGGCTACATTATGGAGCACCGATGTACAGCACTTGACGCCTGTGCCAAGGTGAGCTTCGTGTTCAATTTCTCGCCCACTACCGTGGTGCTGGCACTGGCAACGGGTGGACAGGAGGCGTAGCTGCATAGGCGCTACAAAACAGACCCCGTCCCTGCGGTCGGGTCGAGCTTGGCGTCTCTATGGCATGATGGCGCGCCGCGCCTTGGCGACGACGGGGACGACGTAGCCGGTGACGCCGAGCGTGACGGGGTAGAGCGCCGAGGAGAAGACGACGGCCGCGGCGTACGCGCCGAGCGCGGTGCCGACCTCCTCGACGCCGAGCTTGGCCAGGATCGGCATGACGTCGACGCCCTGCTTGATTAGCAAGTGCAGCACGCACACGACGCCGACGCCCGCGAGACGAGAGCCCATCATGTAGGCGGCGCCGTACGAGTCGACGATGTCCTTGGCCTTGGCCATCGTGCTCGCGAACAGCTTTGGCGGCTCGGAGGTTGAGGCGACGCTGCTCTGGCGACTGCACACTCACACGAGCAGCATCAGTGACTACAGTTGCGTGGCGATATAATACCGAGAGAGCAAAGCATGGAGAACTGACGTGGGAATGGCGCCGGCGAGGTCCGAGAGCCGCACCTTGGAGAAGGCGGGCACGGCCTTGGACACGGCGGCGGCCACGGCCAGGTCCAGCGGCAGGCGGAAGCGCCGGAAGGGCCGGCTGGCAGCGAACGCGAGCGCGAACTCGGGCGAGAACTCGATGCCTGCGTAGCGTTTGTGTGGTTAGTAAAGTGGGAGTGAGGACAGAGGCAACGAGACCGAGGCGATCGCACCGGAGACGGACAGCAGTCCGTACATGGCGCCGATGCTGCCAATGTCGGACGCGAACAGCACCGCCAGGGTATCGCCCGGGTACTTCTTGATGGAGCCGTTCAGCTTGTCGACCACGCGGTCCAGGAACGGCATCGAGGGCGGCAGCGGATTGAGCGGATCGTTCTCGCCGCCGTCCTCCGTCGTCGGCGCCGGCGTTCGCGTGGAGCCAGACAGCGGGCGGCCGAGCGCCACGATCGGAGACCGCGCGCATTCGAGGCGGGGGGATAAGCCAGCGCGCGCATTGACACCTGCAGTCGCTGCTACAGCCCGGTGGCTCGTGGGCCCAGCCGCCACACGCATCGCCGCGCGCCGCCACATCGTCATGTTGAGGCCGGACGGATACTTGCGAAGTGAATCAGCCAGTACCATAATTTCAATCAAGTATCTGGACAAAACCAATAAAATAAAAATTGAATGTGGTCCACCTCGTTGGAATGTCCAACTTCAAGTGAAGTGGCAGCTTGTCGTGGACGGCTCCAGGCTGAGCAAGGCTTGAGAGAGCAGCACGCACAGAGAGCTGCCAGAGACGCCTCGACCTCGGTGACGCAAGCGATGCGAGGTTGCTCACTTCGACACGCGCATGGCAACCTCAATCAATCTAGCGCAGCAACCGCCTCGCTGTGCCAAGAAGATATAACCACCTCGCCTCGCTGAAACGCTGCTGCCGCCAACATTTCGGCGTGCGATGCCCAGCGAGCTGCTGTGCAGATCGACGAGATGCTGCCGGAGCCCACAAGTGCTGGCAGATCGAGCCGCGAGACATCTCCACAAGCGCACCGCACGAGCGCCAACGACTTGAACGCCCAACTCAGAGCCATTGCCCCTTCAAGCTAAAGGCAACGCCGCGAGTCAAACCCAGCCTGGCTTCCGTGTCCGCATTGCAGAACCGGTACAAACACACTTGGCTTCACTATTGACACGCGAACACCGCATGCTTTGGCGCGCGTGTCAAAGAAACCGACCATCACTCTGACAGAAAAGCCGGGCCACCACGTGCAAAGTGGCCCAAAAATAGAGGAGACCGCGGAACGAGAAGCGGTAGAAGGCACCAGTTCCCTTCGTCGACAGCCGGGGAGGAGGGAAGAAGCACGGGAAGGAAGGCTGCCAAGGACCGAGGAGACCAGGGAGCAGGCGGGCATGGCGGACACGCGGGCGGACACGCGGACGGACGCGGCGGCGCCTCCGCCGCGCATCGCGCTCGCCTGGCGGTCGCGGACGGTCCAGAGCACGGGCAACGGGCGCGAGGAGAACGGCGGCACGGTGGCGAGTAGCGACGACGGCGCGCCGTCCGAGGCGGGCTCGTTCCGGCACAGCCTGTCGCGCGGGCGGGGTCGGCACGGCGAGCGCGTGTCCTTCTTGGCGGCGACGCCCATCGAGGAGTTCGTGACCAAGTATCAGGTCGTCAAGGTCTCGTGGCGCGGCAAGTACGAGCGCATCCTGGCGCTCGCACCCACGCGCTTCTGCACGATCGACCCGGCCGACTTTGAGGTCACCAACACGTGGTCCCTCGCGGCGCTCAGCGGGATCAACCTCGAGTCCGGCGATCAGCAGGTGAGGGCTTGCGTTTCGTTATGATAGTGTGAGTGTGTCCGACTGACGACGCGCCTGCTGCCCGCGGCACTCAGGGCTTCACGCTCGTGCTCAAGGGCGCCAAGAAGGACGAGCAGCTCAAGCTGCGCTGCCGCTTCCGCGCGCGGCTCCTGTCCGACCTGTACCGGTTGCAGGACCAGTTCCTCCAGCGGAACCCGGCGCAAGGCAACAAGTTCGCGTGCACCAAGTGGTCCAGGAAGGGCGTGACGTTCAGCTGCTCGCTCGAGGTTGGCACGGACGGCGTGACATCCAGGGGAGACGACGGCGCGGTTCGATCCAAGTACTTGTACGCCGGCATGGAGCACATGACCACCCTGACCGACTCGAGCGAGGGGTTCGCCATCGGGTACTCGGGCCGCAGTCGCCTGCTCTACAGCAGCCAGCGCCAACTGATCCTCCGCCGCATCCAGGCAGCAGCGGAAGCGATCGGATGCGTGATCAAAGCGCGCACGAACGTCACGACCACCGCGGTCATGGAGGAGCGTGCGACCTACGGGTCCACGTACGGCGAGCCGTTTGTCCAGTTCCCCGTCCGGAAGATCACGGCCAAATACGAGAGCCCCGTGGCTCGCGTCCTCTCGGTGCATGAGAAGGCGCTGATCGAGCTCGACCAGCGCGGCAAAGTGGTCGCGTGCTACGAGTTCCGCCAGATCTACGTGCTGGTGCGCACGCCAGCCAACAAGGAGCAGTTCGACGTCCAGTTCGTGAGCGGGGAGACACGCAAGTACTCCTCGCCGGACCGCGACGGTGTGCTGGCTGCCATCTATGACATCAGCGTCACGTGCGAGCAGAACACGGAGCTCTTCATCAGCTGTGTCGTCAACGAGCGAGGGCTGCGGCTGCTCCCGTTCTTCGCCCAGGAAGACGCGGCGGAGACGCACTCGTTCTTCAAAGACACGTCGATCGCGAGCTGCTTCCTGCAGCGGATGGCGTCGGTGGGCAAGGTGGGAAGCTCCGTCGTGAAAGCTGGCGACCGAAGCTTTGTCGAGATCGTGGCAGAGTTCAACGCCAACGTACCCGCGAGCGGGATCGCCTACAACACGAAGCAGTCTACCGTCACGGACGCGCTGCGGCCGATCATGGCGCAGCTGTACTACGCGGCCAAGGCAAAGCCGATCGCCACGCGAGCGTCAGTGACGCTGCTCCAGGCTCTCTTCCGGATCGCCTCGTCGTACTACGGCTTTCGAGAGATCTGCCAGGTTGGCCAGGTCGCGGACGCGGTGACCAACCTGCTCGTCAACGGGAATGAGTTCATCGTCTTCTGGACGACGCTGCTGCTGAGGAGACTGACCGTCCATGAGGTGCCAAGCTCCACCAGTAAGCTCCTGTTTGTCCGCTGGCTTTGTATGGTTGTTTGTTCCCTGACTAATCAATCCTGCCCCGCTTTCAGAGCTCGACAACTCGTCGATCAAGTTC
This sequence comes from Phytopythium montanum, assembly GCA_023338065.1. NCBI lineage: Eukaryota > Oomycota > Peronosporomycetes > Pythiales > Pythiaceae > Phytopythium > Phytopythium montanum. Next base: position 17,566 of record JAADXY010000070.1, read on the forward strand.
TGTGAAGAAGTCGAGACGTACAACAAGAAGCTGCTGCTGGGCAACTCGTACTTCGTGCAGTCGCTGCTCGGCCACTTGGCCGGGATCGATCTCGAGCCGAGTCGATCTCCACATTCGACCAAGCAGGACACGACCGGCCCGTTGGTGGTCATGGGACTGCTCCAAACACTTGAAGGCTGCCTGTGCTCTCGGCGGTCAACGACTGGCGCGATCGAGTTCCAACAGATCGTGGAGGAAGTCGCCGGGTACTACAGCACACTGCTGAAGGTCTTGTTCCAGTCACGATGCGCTACCACGGTGGAAGCCTGTATGTACCTTTGTGTTCGTCCTTGTTGCTGGTGACGAGAAGTGCTAACCGGCCTTGAATGCAGGCACTCTGCTGCTCAAGACGACACTGGAGGAGTGTGACCCAGTTGTCGCTTCTCGGATCCGTGACGCGGCGCTGACGGAAGGGATCGTGCTTCGCCACCTGTACCAGTCCATGTTCGACGACTCGTTCGAGCAGCGCACCGTCAGTCGGTACTTGATTTCACTGTGGATGAGCCACCACGAGACGTCCAAGCAGCTCCTGGCCCGCGTCATTCCCTCCGGATTTCTCCGTCTCTTGAGCGAGCAGCCACGGTCCGCAGCGGAACATGCAGAGTTTGATCGTCTCGAACGCGAGGTTATTCGAGCCGAGCAGGAAGACCGTCAAGAAGACAACGACGTCGAGGGCATGTCCATCCGCAGTGATTCAACGACCCAAGACGAGATCGCCGAGTTGTTCGGAGGAAGCAGCAGCGGCATCAGCGTCGACACTGCTCTATCGCCGCCAAGGGAGCTCGAAGGCCGTTCCCAGTCGCTCGGTGTGCTGATGGAGGCTCCATACCTCGACGACCCAGTTCCACGCGGCTTGTCCGACTCCCAGCTGGTGCAAACAGACCCACCGCTGTCGCCACCGGACCACCACGACTCGTTCGACACGCCGATCGAGAACGAGCAATCGAGAGCGCGGATGTTGAAGAAGCTCCAGAACTCCGTGGTCGCGGCCACAGCCAAGGAGACTTCGCGGGACAGCGCTGGGTCCAAGAAGCGTTCGTCTCAACTGCTCTCCGGCCGTCTCCGGAAACGTGACATTGCGCTGAGCTTCCTCACGAGCACGCTCATGCTGAAGGACAAGGGTGGCCACTCGAAGACAAGGAACCACCATCGAGCGTCCAAACACCGAATGATGCACTCGCACCGAGGGCAGGAGAACTTTCGCCTGCTGTTCCATCATCTGTGCCTTGACCACGAGTCGGTGCAGCTGATTTGGAATAAGCACTCGCGTGGGGAGCTCCGCCGGGCACTTGTGACCGAGATCAAGCGGTTCTCTCGCTTCCAAATCACCCAGGGTCACATGAAGGCTCGCTGGAACCATGAAGACTTCTCGGTCGCGTACTCGAGCCTCGCGGAAGAGATCGTCGTTGGCGGGTGCTACCTGCGCGTGCTGTCGAGCATTCACAGCAAGGTGTCGTTCTTCGGGACGGTCATGTCAGAAGACGCGTTCATGGAGTTCACACCGGAACAAGTCCAAGTCGTCCACCCGAAGGAGTTGCTGACAGCTCTCTACTGTCGACTGCTCCGTGAGAACGTCCGGGCAGAGTACCACAACGACACGTCGACGTCGCTCATGTGCGTCAAGGGCATGGGGATCATCGCGACCGCGTACTGCAGAGATCGAGGCGCGACGGACTTCGAGGAGGTGGCGTACCTGGCTACGCTGGCCAAGGAGACCGTGCACTTCCCGGTCGTGGAGGATCTTGTTCACTCGATTCGAGCGCTCTGCTTGCACCCGGCGAACACGAAGCGCATTCTGCGAAGCACCGAAAGCGTCGAGCTGATCACTCGCTTGCTCCAGCTGGTCCACACGACAAGGCGCGAGCAATTCCCGAGTGGTGGCTCGAAGAAGCTGTGGGTCCTGGAAGCCGAGCATGGAGGCACAGTCGGCTGCGTCGACGTGATTGGCCTGAAGCAACGGTTTGAAGAGCGGGAGCTGGACGCTACGGCGCTGTGGGTTCGTCGACAAGGAGACCCAGCCTGTGAAGCGTCGTTTGTCAAGTCCAGGCTGATGGACATTCCCCAACTGCGCTGGGAGCTGACGCTTCAAGGAGGCGTCGACCTCCTCCAGCTCGCCCACGATGCCGTCAGCATTCTGCTCGCAGTCGCGCATAGCAACGCGCTGTTGGAAGACCCCACGGCCGAAGCTGCTGCTGGTGCTGAGCGCTCCCCGGTGTTTCCACTTCCGCAAGGAACGACAACCTTGTGGAGTCGCGTGCGAAGGATCATGCCTCTGCTGCTACACACGGACTCGCCGGTCCTCTCCACCAAGGTGGCCACACTTCTCGAGACCTCTTACAAGCACATCGGCGAGCTGCATGGGGCGGAGGGCTCGAACGTCGGGCTTCTGTTCCAGTGGGGGCTCTTCCACATGCTGTTCGCGAGCGACTTCTCCGACATTACGCCTGTGGCCGCCTTGCTGAAGTGGATCCACACGCTTCAAGACGGATTTGAAGGTGCCAGCGTGCTGACAAGTCTCCTCCCGGAGGCCATGGCCGAGTTCCTGGAGTCTGCAAGACCCGCCGAGTTCGCCACTGTCTTCTTGGAAGGCTGTCGGTCGCCGAAAGTGGTCTGGAACCAAGACATGCGGGCTCACCTTCAGCGCTGCTGCCGAGTGCACTTTGAGGACTACATGGCCGTGCTGGAGGAGGACGTGACTGCCGAGTGGAACTCGTGCCCGATGGCACCGATCTCCTTCCAGGACTTGGCGGAAGAGCTCTGGTGCGGTGGCGTCTACCTCGGCAGCTACTGCAAGCATCCAGAGTTCTCAGTCGACAACTCGGTGGTGCTCATGGACGCGCTGACTGGCGCATGGCGGAAAGAGATGGCTCGACTCGGGTCTCCGCTCAGCCACGACCGCGCGCGGGAGATCCTGCATGCGGACAATCAAGAGTGCGACGAAATGTCTCTTCGCAGCAAGTTCAAGGCACAGGCTGCTCTTCTTCGGGACTCGAGCATGTTCGCGTCTCAACGGACTGAAAGGTATCGTGCATGGTCTATCGCGGCTATCGCCAGACCGACATTGACTCACATCACGGTTGTTCTTCTGTATGAGCAGGATGCAGGAGCTGAACGAAGCCTACACCGTGCTGACAACCCCGCGAAGAAGCTTGATCACGGCTGGACACGACCCGATCAACCTGCTCTTGATCCTCAACTCAATGGTGATCACGTGCAATCGGTACCCAGAGTCGCTGAGCCTGTACGAGTTCGACGGCTACGGCCTGCTGCTGCAGTTGCTGGCGTCGCACTGCACCGCCGAGGCAGCTCCATCCGCGGACGCTTCGGAGCAGCAAGTGAAGGACATCTCGGTCTGCGCAGCCGAGCTGCTGTTCAACACGTGTGCAGTGTCCGCCGTCAACGGCGACGTCCTCATGGTGCAAGACCTGTCCGTCCTCGAGCGCGTGGTCAACTTCTGCGTGTCCAAGATCCTGAACGAGACCGCGGAACGACAGGAGTGGGCACTCGAAGTCTGCTTCTACGTGCTACAGACCATCACTGGGCTCGCGGCATCCACGCGAGGCTGCGAATGGATCGCGACGACGACCACGCTCGCAGCAGACATGGTCACCATCCTCTGGGTCTGGACGCACTCCGAGAAAAAGTCGTTCTTGATGTCCAAGCTGGCGCAACAAGTGCTAGAAGGTAAGCCAACTCGTCACTACCGTCGTTTTGTGTTGAATCCACTGACATCGTCTTGCTACAGGCATGTCGAGAGCCGCTGCTCTCGAGAAGAACCAAGAGCTCTTCGCTCGCAGTGGCGTGTTGTGGCAGTTGTTCCTGTTGATCTCAAGCTACAACGTTGCTCTCGACGACGTCACCGTGCTGGCCCGCCTTGACTCCGAGATGGGATCCGTCGAGGACTTTTCCAAGATGACGGACGAGGTCCAGAACGTGCTGGCGATCATGTCCGTGCGCTCGCTGTGCCGACTCGGCGGCTTCTTTATCGAGGGAAGTGAGCTGGCGTCGCCCAAGAACGCACTGGTGAAGAGCGTTTCCGACGCGCTCCTGACTCCGAACCTGTCGGAGCTGCTGCTGTTGCCAAGCCACCACGAGTTCCTGAAGCTGCTGCACAGTGACTGCGAGTCGTACACGCTGTTCTGGAATCAGAATATGCGTCACGAGCTGCTGGCGTTCGTCTCCTCGAGGTCGGAGCATCCCCCGAGCGTTGTGGACGACGAGGACTACGACGATGCCGTTCGCTTCCGCTACGACTACCTCGGCGACCACTTCTACGTCGGCGGAATGTACATCGAGACGCTCATGAGCAGCCTATTCGTGCTGGAGCAGAACCCGGTGCCAGCGGCAGACCCGACGTTGGGCTTGAAGCCCGCCTTCTTCCACGAGCTCTTCACTTTCATCGACAACGGCGTGCTGATCTACCCTCAGCTTGTGCACCACAACGGAAAAGTGGAGGTCCTGCCGCCATACGCTGGCTGGCGGATCGGTGTGGAGGAGCTGACCACGATGGACCGCGTCACGGCGCTCAACTGCCTTGCGATCATCGCTGGCTTCGTCCCGGAGCTCGTGGAGAAGAATATCGTGGCCGACGTGAGCGCCATGAAGATGCTGCTGCGCATGCTGTTCCCGCCGGACAACGAGGTGCACCAGAGCGAGGACGCCGAGCAGAGCCTGGCGCTGTCCAGCAAGCTGTATATCCCGTGCCGCATCCACTGCATCACGACGCTCAAGGTGTTGTCGTGCATGTCGGAGTTCGGCAAAGCATCCATCACACTGGGTATCTGCGATATCTTGATCGAGTTGGTGCATCTCTGTCGAGAGGTTGGGTCCGACGTACTCGAGATCATCCGGAACTTGTGCGCGCACGGGATCCGCGAAGCTTTCGTGGCCGAGATTCTTCACTCGGGCTGCTACCTGGAGTTCATCGCGTGGATGCTGCTGGTGGAAGAGATCATCATCGACGAGGAGTTCGACGTTGCTGAGCGTCTGCGCGTCCCGTCAGCCCTCGTGCTCGCGGAGATTGTGAAGGAGGACCACCCGATCTGCATCGAAGGACGGCGGACGCTGTGCCGCTTCTTCCCTCCAGCGATCGTCCGCAAGATCGCGTCCGACCCAGAGCACGTGGTAGAGTTCCTGATGGTAAGTCTTGACTCTGGAGCGGACCCCTGCCTTGCAGCGTGTGTTGACTTGATGCTGACCTTCGTATCCTTCAGGCCGATCACCAGAACCCAGAGCTGGTCTGGAACAACGACTTCCGGAACTACCTGCGGAGCAAGGTGACCGAGTTCCTCAACATCTACTACTCGTCCAACTCGACCACGGAGATCGAGAGCGGGACGTACATGTCGGTGGTCGACTCGTTCGAGGTCAACTACACCGCCATCTGCCCGCTCCCCATGGCCGGGAACGTGTACGTGACGCTGTATCTGCAGATGCCGACGCACCAGCTGAGTGACCCGTTGTACGTACTTGACCGTGGCTTGAGCGGTTGGCGGTTCGCTCCTCTTACTGATCTGTTTGAACGCTCAGGTTCTTCGCGACGAGTCTTTGGGAGGAGTTCCAGGTCCTCTTCCGCCAGCTGGCGCACATGACGCCAGCGTACCGGGCCAAGCTGAGCCGCGAAGACGACGCAATGGTGCAGCGCGACATTGGACTCGTGGACATGGTGTCCTCTGCTCTCGTCTGCGTCTTGCAGGTATGTCCACTGCCCTCTTTGGTCGCTGGTCGTCCACATCCTAACTCTTCGACTACCTCGCAGGTGAACACGTGGCTGCTGGACAAGTTTGCGGAGATGCAGATCCCGGAGAACTGCTGCGTGCTGCTGAACGACACGGTGCGCCAGCAGGCGTGCGAGCCTTGCGTCGTCGGCGTCGTCCGAGTGCTGCGCGTGTGCACCTTGTCTCGAGCGTGCGTCGCGTCGCTCGAGCCCGTGTGCTCGACGCTCTTCACGTGTCTGATGGGCATCATGAACCCGATCCGAGGCGGTCCGCTGCACTTTGAGGCCGGGTTTGTGCTCGAGATCATGCGGCGGATCGTGTCGATGCACCCGGAGCACGGCGACCGCAACGCGAGCAACGGGATCGTGTTCATTGCGAGCCGCCTGGACCTGTTCAACTTCCTGCTCAACATCCTCGAGAGCCCGACGGGCATCGGACGCATCAAGGAGCCCAACGTCGTGCGCGCCGAAGCGATTGAGATCCTCAACATGCTGGAAACGGACCCGATCCAAGGCGCGACGGCCCACCAGATCCTCAAGAAGCACAAGAAGTGGGAGAAGAAGTACAAGTTCGAGGCGACGGACGTGATCCGCAACCTGGTCACCGAGGACCCGTTCCTGCACGCCTTGTTCCCCGAGGCGGACCGGGCCATTCGAGAGTATAACCGGTCAGCCGGGCGGACGTCGGAGCGGTCCAGCCTCGCAGCCAGAGGCTAGCGACGGTCGTCCAGGAGGATATGAGGCGCTGATGGTTCGGGCAGGCGTTCATGAATGATTTTGCAGCGTATTTGAGCACCACGCGCGGTCCATGGAGCTCTCTGGCTGCGCTGTCGATGCCGAAAGCGTCCCAATACCCTCTGTCTGCTAGTAGGCGAGCTGCTTGCAGTGCTGACCAACATTCCCTGCTGCTCACCTGTCGTCAACTTCAACTTGAAGAAGCTCCTCGCTGCGATTGGCGAAATAGAGTACTGTGTCACACATCTTTCAAGAGACATATCTTGGAAAAGTGACCCGCGACTCTTGGAGATCGCCAAGCAGGTTGTCTACGTTCTTTCCCCCCGAGAGACTCACCGACGAAGACCTACTGGGCAATCTTGGGTGGTGAGACTGACAGCAGCTCTGTGATAAGCCGAGCAACGGACGCTGCTTCTCGCGACAAGCGATGCGCTCTCCCGCTTCAAGACGGTCGAGGACACGGTTGTCGATGGCCATCACGCTCTTCGCTTGGCAGCTTCTGTCGCTATGTGTCGCGGTATCGGGACAGAACTCGACCAACTCGACAACTCCACCGACTTTGCTCGCGTGGGTGAGCTCACGGACGGGTGGAGCGGTCTTCTTGGAGTGGTAAGGACGCCCTCAATTGGATCATCTAGCCATTCCAGCGGCGATTGACTTGGTGTTCGCATCAACAGGAGGGTCGCGGCTTCGTGGAATGCCAACAACTCGGTGGCCGATATTGAATCCTTCCGTGTGTTCCTCGACGACCAACAAGTGGCCACCGTGGTCGCTTCGCAGCGAGAGTACGCGCAGTACGGACTGATCTACGACACTCAGTACTCGTTCCTAGTGATCGCCGACCTCGTGGACGGCTCCACAGCCTCGGATGGCTTGGTATCGGACGTCACCTTGGGTCGAACAGCGTCTCTATCAGCTCCAGCAGTGTCGTCTACTCCGCAGTTGATCAACATCACTGGCGGAACTATTCAGCTCGAAGCGTTCACCCCAATTGATACTGGAGGAGCCAACCTGACGACTATAACAGTCGTGGTTCGACGAGAGAGTGACGGACAGATCACCATCAACCAGAGCCAACCGATCGAGAACACGACGTTCTCACTCAACCGCCTCGACGCACAGACTTCGTATTGGATCACCAGCTTCTCAACGAACGAAGGAGGAGCAACTGCCAATGAGAGCCTGCCGCTGTATGCTACTACGCTGGAGCTTGGGCTCCCTGATCCATGTCCACCGCCAACCATCGTCGCCACCACAGGTACTACAGCATCGTGTTAAGCCAGCGGCGGCAATGCATTCGCAATGCTAAAACATTGTGAATCGTGATGTACAGGTGGATCGATGCGGTTGCAGCTACATCCTCCATTCGATGACGGTATGCCATTCGGACGGGTCAACGTTGTGAAACACCGTCTCACAATATTTGGAATGCTGTCTAGGTGGAGCTCGAATCACAAGATACGTGGTGTTTATAGCAGTCAACGACTCGGACAGCTACGAAGAAGTGGAAGCAGTACCCGTCGGCTCGTTGATCAACCTCGTGGACGTCTTCAACTTGGGCGATCCGGACTCTGGCTCGCTATTGATGCCCAACACTTCGTACAAGTTCAAGTCTGTCGCAGTCAACGCGATCGAGATCTGCACATCGTCTCCAACTGCTCTGGAAATGGCCGGATGGACGACTGCGTGGACTGACCCAGCATCGGTACCGGACGCTCCGCCGTCTCCGGTCTTCATTGGCGCAACCGGCGGCCAGATCTCGGCGTACTTTGTCGCTCCTCGAGACTTGAAAGGCTCCACGCTCGAGGGGTTCTCTGTGTTGTTGGATGGTCTAGAGGTCGAGTACGTCGCTGCAACGAGCAGCATTCTCCACCTAGTCAACTTCCTGAGCGCCAACGCCATGTACGCGGTCAGAGTCGCCGCGGTGACCGACCTCGGCTCGACGTCACTCAGTCAGACGGCGATGATGAGCACTACCATACCGACAAAGCCATCACCGCCGCGGCTTGTACGTGTCGACAATGCTACCTCCAGCTCTGCGACGGTGTATTGGTCAGTCCCGGTCGACAACGGCGGCGTCAGCATCACTGGTACGTCTGGTTGGTAGTAGTGAACCGCTTTTAGTGTGAAGAGGAGAGCTAATGCTCTTATCTTGATGCAGAATACGTGGTGGACGTGATTGGATCCGGGAGTTCCAGCCGACTGTACTTACCATCACAGCCGTTGGTGATCAACTTGCTGCTTGCGAGGACGGTTTATACTGTCAAGGTGACGGCCGTCAACTCCGTCGGACTCGCGAGCTCAGCTGTTGGAGTCAGCGGTACCTCGTTCGAGACCCTGGCGCTGTCTTCACCTGGCTCTCCTTGGAACATCTCGGCGCTTTACACTACCGGAGGCGCGATGGAAGTGACGTGGAGTCCTCCTATTGAGACTGGCGGCGTTCCGTTGAGATCTCTTCTCTACAATGCCACCATATTCACGGTTACAGCTTGCGGCAACGACTCAAGTCACCACTGCAGCTCGTGTAACATCGTCGAGATGGGAGACAACTACGCGTTTGTAGCGAGCACAAGCTCATGCAACTCACCGCCAAGTTCGTGTCCGGATGGATCGTCAGCTTGCTGCGTTGCACAAGTGGCCGGCGTTAGTCGACTGTGTAGCAGTGCCCGCGTTTCAAACCGGTCTCAACTGACCAAGGGGGTGAATTCTACGACATTCTACGGTTTGTGGCACTCGTCAACCTACTACGTCGGCGTTCAAGCACAAAGCTCAGCTGGTCGTGGAGTGTTCTCTACGCTCACAAGACTTGCTACCGGGTACGATCGTCCCTCTTTAGGGCGTCGGCAGGTTCTCTATGGGTCTAACTGTAACTGTGAGTATCGACAGACCCCCTAACAAAGCGAGCTATCCTGTCGACTTTCGCCAACTCGCAGCCACTGGCGGATCGATCCAGCTGACTTGGGATGCTCCAATGGTGCGTTCACTTCGGCAAAATCCACCTTCGAGCTCATTCTAACCGGTATCTATACGACTGTTGGTGCACAGGACACTAGCGGGACGCACCTCATTGGCTATCGAGTGTACCGCGATCTCGAACTTCTCGGTGACAGCCTGGTCGTTCTTCCGCCGTTCTTCGACTGTGGACTATCAGCTGGATCAACTTACAGATACAGCGTTACCGCAGTCAACGCTTCACTCCACGAAAGCGAGCTGGCGTTTCTAACCGCGTCCACGTCCATCTTGACGGCTCCGCTGCCACCTACGGCGGTGGACTTGGCCTCTCAAAGACCCAACTCGCTGAATGTGACGGTGATTCCCGCTTGTGACAATGGCGGAAGTGCGACGGAGACGTACCAGTATCGAGTGGTTCAAGATGGAGTTACTGTTGCCTCGTCGAACTTCGACTGCTGCGGGTTCTTCATCGACGGACTGAGTCTCAACACGCCCTACTCCGTTCAAGTGCGGTCAGTCAATGGCGTTGGATCGCCTCAATGGACGGTGAGGCAGCTCTCAACAACGACAGGAGTCCCGTCAGTTCCTGTCGTGCTTCTTCACAAGGTGAACACTTTCTCCGCTGAACTGCAGTTGTTGACGATTGATCATGAAGTTCGAGCGCTCGACGTGCTAGCTCGGCAAGTGGGAGGTGGAAACTGGGCGGCCAGCGCAGTTCCGTGTGGTGTCAGTGCCGAAACAGACGTAGTGTCGTGTCCTCCAGTCTACCGACTCGAGTCGCTGTTAGCTGCAACAGAGTACCAAGTCTTCGTGCGAGCTATTGGAGTGGCAGGATCAAGCGACTCCGGGATACAATCGCTTCGCACGCTCAACGAGTCCACCGGTACGGTCGTATAGCGCTCTGCTGGCCCGTGTTCGCTCTCTGACTCGTGCTCCCTGACGTTGAACAGGCTCGTTCCAGTTCGACGCCGTGCTCTATCCAGTTGTCGTCGGGGAGTCGACGGCGATACCGATCACTCGAGTTGGTGGAACAGCGGGGACACGTACTGTCGAGCTGTCATTGATGCCCTCCAGCTTGCTGATGTTGTCATGCAAGTTCGAAGTAACTAGCATGTACAGCTGCACCATTTCTCCATCAACAGCCAGCGCTTCAAGCGTCGAATCCTCGCATCTGACGTTCATCGATGGCCAATCACTGCAGAACATCACAGTCGCTGTTGTCGACAACGCCTGGGACATCTCGACGCCTACGTCCGTCACTCTCCAGCTTACAACCCCCACCAGTTCACCTCCAGCTCAGACTATGCTCCAGATCCGACCCAGTCAATCCACCGGCTTCGCCTCCTTCGCCGTTTCCACTTCGAGCGTAAGGGAGAACGAGTCGTACGCTGTCGTCGACCTGGTCCGCGTCAATGGCTCCGCTGGATTGCTGTTCGTCCAAGTTGAAACGTTCGATGTTACCGCACTTGGCGGGTATGATTATGCTCAAGTTCGAGCTCCAGTCGTCTTTGGAGATCGACAATCGAACACTTCGATGATGATCAAGCTGATCGACGACGCTGTCTATCGTGGAACGAGAAGCTTTGGCGTCCGCATACTCAACCAGACTCGGGGCGATACACTTGTGACCCACGTAGTGACTGTCGACGACGATGAAGACGTATCAAGAGCTGTACCGAGCATTCCACTCGGGTTCAAGGTTGTTCGAGTGACTGGAGGGGAGATGGAGCTCGAATGCGTCGCTGTGAACGACAATTCAACCTTGACGATGGGCTTTGTGGTCCGGGTAGTACCTGTGGACAGCTCGAACTTCGTTAGTTACTACAACATGACGAACACGACGTTCATCTTGTCCGGTCTCCCACCTCAGACGTCGTTCAAGGTCGCGGTCACGGCTTGGAACAGCTTCGGATCCAGTCGGTTCTCGCCTGATGCTATTGTCAAGACGGTGGGAGTATCACTTCCGTCTCCTCCTCGAAGACTTCAAGCTGTCAAAGTGACTGGAACAACCGTCAACTTGCGGTGGGAGGTGCCACGTGATAGTGGAGGAAGTGTCATCACGGGATATGACTTGGAGTTGGTGGCATCAAGTGATCATACGTTGATCAAGAGAACTTGGAGCGTGGATGGACTTATGACTGAAGTATCGGCGTTGAACGTGTCCACTTCGTACGTAATTAACGTTGCGGCTCGGGCCAGTGCATACCCGACCAACAACCTCTTGACTTCGAACACGACGATGGAGATTACTACGACCAATGGGACAGTACCGAGTCAACTACCTCGCGTGAAGCTTCTTGACTCAACACATAGTGGTGGAAGTCTGTCGTTTGGCTTCTCACCACCTGAGGACAATGGCGGCTGGGCTATTGAGAGATACGCCTTGTATCTACGAGAGCAAGGACTTCCATCCAGTACTACAACGAATCAGACCATGTTGACCGGGTTTAGAGAGGTATGTACAGTGATCTGCAGTACTGCCGAGATCCCGGACTCGTGCAACTGCACAGTCTACAAGCTCCTGGCCGACACTAACTACGAAGTGTATGCTGTGGCTCATAACGCAATGGTACGGGCTTTTCGTGCACTAATTGGTCATAATCGTTATAATCACTAACACTCGGATGTAATTCAGGGCATGAGCGCTCCTGGTCTAGTGTTACCCTGTCGCACTACCGAGTCGATAACGCTACCGTCCGTACCGACAAACTTCCGAGCGGAGAACTATACAAGCGGCAACATCCACTTGGAGTGGGGTCAACCACTAGATCTCGGAGGTGTTAGCGATGTCGTCGGGTACATTGTCTACCAGGCACTCAGCGCGACGACAGGTACAGATCCGACATACTTTGTCGTATACAACGGCCAAGACTCTCCGTCACGCTCGGTTCTACTGACGGGGTTCCAGCGCAGCACAACCTACGGGTTTGCTATCGTGGCAGTGAACGCGGCGAGTTACTGCGTCAGTACCGAGTTACAAGCCAGGATGGACATGTTGACTGTCACGACGTTGAGTTACAGCATACTATCGCCGCCTCAGCATCTCCACGTGGCCTACAAGACTGGAGGGATGGTCGTGCTTGACTGGAGTTCCCCAGAAGATCTCGCTGGGATTCCGTTGGAAGGATACACCGTCAGCCGACTCGACGAGCAGTCAAACCAGTCAACTCTCTTGTCCGATCCTATGGTTTGGAGCCCAACGTTCCAAGAGTTCGGGCTGGTCGAGTCGACCGAGTACTGCTATACTGTGACTGCGCTGAATGCTGATGGTCCAAGTGAACCGAGCGACTTGCTGTGTACAATGACAACCAGCGTCACCTCTCCATCAAGTGTGCTCCAGTTACAAGCTTACAGTCCGAGCGGTGGTAGCATCCACTTGTCGTGGAGTAGTCCGCTTGACACTGGCGGACAGAGTATCACGTACTACGAGATCTTACGGGTGGCTTGGGATGGCTCAACGTCCAGTTACTTCGCTACAACTACGTCGTTTCTCGACAACAATGGACTTTCAGCAGCCAAGTACTACACGTACATGGTGATGGCGTTCAACTCGGTCTGGGCCGGGCCTCTTAACTACGTTGGCGTTGATACAGCGGCGCCCGGGAGCCCACTACCGCCGATCATACAAACTGTGACTTCCTTTGGAGGCAAGCTCCTAGTGAGTTGGGTACCGGATCTTGATACTGGCGGGATGCCGATCATCAACTACCGTATTCTACTACTTAACGGTGATAGTACCGGAGTGGTCGAATACAGTTATACGAACGACACAAGCTACATCTTTTGGGGATTGGATGCTTATACCAACTACCAGATTGAACTAGTAGCGATCACTGCAGTTGGAGAGAGTTCGATAGTGGAACGTCCTGCATCTACTAGCGCTCCAGATCTCCCTAGTCAGCCACTTCAACCTGTTGTCACTGACATTCGAGGGGGAAGCATGACGGTCGCAGTTAGCCAACCGACCTACGACGGAGGAGAGAACGTCACTATGGAGTTGTATCGAGGCGACACGCGGGTCTACACCTTCCTCGACGGAGAGACCACGACGACGATCTTCGGTCTTGTAGCTCAGACTCAGTATACTCTTCGCTCCGCAGCGAGGAACTCCTTTGGCTCGGCCTTCAGCCTTGAGTTGTCGGTCACTACGGGTCCAGTATCAACGCCAAGTCAAGTATTAGACCTGGTTCTAATCGATGCGACGCATGACCTTCTTCAGTTCCATTGGACTCCCGTCATCGACAACGGCGGCGACAATGGCATGTACTACAACGTCGAGTACTTTCGATGCAGCACCAACGGAAGTGCGGTCGAGACGGCCATGAACATGGTCGGGATCTCCGCCACAACGATCAAGTTGTCGTCGCTTGAGTATGCATCGCGGTACTGTGTGAGTGTAGTAGCGGAGACTGGCACGTTCCTGAGCGGGGTGCCGAGTGAAACGGTCATAGTCTGGACGAATGCGCCGCTTGGTGGCGTCATGGTTGCTCAAGAAGAGCAAGTTAGCGTCCAAGAGAGCCAAAGCTTCGTTCTGGTCCCAGTGTCGCGCGTCAATGGCTCGTACGAGAACATTACGTTCTCGTATTGGACTGTGCAAGACACGGCGATCGCAGAGGTGAACTACGTGACTGCCAACGCCAGCGTCGAGTTGAAGACGAATGTCAAGACCGGATTTGCCAACGTGACGCTCTTGAATGACGTGGTTTACAACCCAAACATCTCGTTCGTCGTATACATCGTCGACGTGCTGACGTCCACTGAGTCGTCGACACGGGTCGTGATCGCCGATGATGGCGATGCTGGAACGATCTCGTTCACTACTTCCGCCTCCAATCACCTCGAAAGTAGTGGAGTAGTCACGCTGATTATAGTACGAAGTCGAGCATGGAGTCCACTGGTGGTGATTGAGCCTTACATCAGTGGTAATCGCAGCCAAACTGACCGTTTCCAGTTGCTCCAAGCCAACTTGACGTTCGAAGAAGGCGTGACGGAGCGAGGGTTGGACTTGCTCCTCAACGATGACGATCAGTACCAGTTTAGTGCAGATAGTATCAGCGTCAGCTTCCGGATTCTGCATGAAGGAGCGATCGACGGAGCCATCACGAGCGTCAATGTGACGGCAGTGGATGACGGAGACGTGTCGCTTCCTCGTCAATGCACCGACTTCCACTCCATTTCAGCGACTGGCGGATCGATTTCGCTTCAATGGAGCCCGCCAGTCGATCGAGGGGCGACGAACATTGGCCTGCAGTACACCGTGACAGTCTATTCGAAGGGATCGGTAGTGGTAGAACTCGCCACTGATGTTGAGATGACGACGGTGTACGGACTGAACGCGTCCACAGTGTACGACTTCACCGTTCAAGCAGTCAATACCGTCGGAACAGGGGAAGCGACCAACTTGATGCCTGCATCGACGTCGCCAGCGACTACACCAACGTCTCCGCAACATGTTCAGCTACTTGCCGCGTCAAGTTCGAGCTTGTTGCTGTCGTGGTCTCCACCGTTAGACACTGGAGGGTCAGCAATCATTGGCTACAAGTTGTTCAGCGTATCAGCAAGTGGTGACATCTCTCCATTCCCGTTCGTGACGTGTTCGACGCCGACGCAGTGCACTGTCAAGGGTCTAAGTGCCGTGACGGTATACACTCTTCAAGTCCGAGCGTTGAGCACATTCTCATCTCTTGGGGAGTTGTCGACAGCGATTTCGTACCAGACATCGAATCCGGACTTACCGGACGCTCCACCAGCCCCGAGTGTGACTTGGGTGAGTGCTGGCGCCATGACCATCAGCATGCAAGACCCGCTAAACGTCGGAGGGTCCGACATCCAGCAGTATCAACTCTACTTGATGGCAGAAGGAGACGCGTTGTTCGAGTTGGTGTATGCAGGAGCGGCTCAAGAGTACACGATCTACCGTCTAGCTCGAGGCACGGTCTACTCACTGAAGTTCCGAGTAGTAAACGACGTCGGTCCAAGCGATTACAGCCCTGCTACTATGCAGACTACACTTGAGAGATCGCTCGCGTCCGCTCCGCTTAACGTTAGCGTTGAACCAGTGAGTGGCGGCGCGCTTCAACTGTTTTGGGACGAACCACTCGACCTTGGAGGCCGAGATATCACTGGATACACTGTGACATTGGAGTCCATCAACTCATCGCAAGTCAGTCAAGTGGCTTATGATGGCAGGGGAAATTCTAGTCGATCGGGAGCAGTGCTTGGGTTGGTGGCGAGCACCACGTACTCTATGTATGTGACGGCGTTCACGGACGCTTCGAACTGCTTTGACCAAGCTCTCCGAGCTCGCAGTTCAGTCGTGGAAGCTTCGACAATGCCAGCTACAGTGCCAGCTCAGCCTACAAGCCTTGCTGTGATTTCGATAACCGGTGGGATGATCGAGTTGGCGTGGTCTGCGTCGAGAGATGCCGGCGGCGTCCCACTTACAAGCTTCACCGTCTACGTTGTGTCTCCAACGGGAGGTCAGTTGGTTGTCTTTGCCACCAACGACACCAACGTGACCAGTTGCAGGCACACGGACCTGACTGAAGCGACGACGTACATTCACTTCGTGGTCACATCGAATCGAATTGGCGATAGCCCTTCAAGTCCCAAACTGGAAGCAACTTCAGCGCTTGCGACGTCGCCTTCAGCACCTCGTGACGTTGTTCAACTAGCGTTTCGAACCGGCGGGGCCATACAAGTAGCCTGGTCGACGCCTCTCGACTCTGGTGGCCAGCCGATCACCAGCTACTGGGTGTATCGGAACGGAGAACCGATCGCTCAAGAAGTTCCGGCCTCAGCGATGAACTTCACTGATACAGCGGGTCTAAAAGCCGACACTGCTTACGCCTACAGCATTCGAGCGTTCTCCCAAAGCGGATTGAGTTCCGATCTGAGTGCTACGTGTACAGCTCGAACGTCACAAGCGACAGCTCCTCAACCGCCAAACCTGGTCGATTCTCAGGTCAAAGCGAGTTCAATCAGCGTGACTTGGTCCCCAAGTACTGACGCTGGTGGGTTGACTACCTTCCGCTATGAAGCCACGCTGGCATTGAACGGCGTTGAGCTGCAATCGTACGCTGGGGCAGCAAGAAGCTACTTGTTCAACGGACTTCGCGCCGCCACCGAATATCAGATCCATGTCAGGACGGTCAACATTGTCGGGCCGAGTGGTTTGCTTGTTGTCTCTGCATCTACAACTTCTCCAACTGTTCCAGGATCACCACGATCTCCGATCGCCGTGTCTGTCTTTGGCGGTAACTTTACGGTCCAGCTGATACTTCCGCTCGATACTGGCGGAGCGGTTCTCACTTCGATGAAGCTGTACGACGCGAGTCGAGGAGCGATCGCTACGCTGAGCGTGACGACAACTGGGTCGCTTTCGTATGCGTTAGTCGGTACTACGAGTTTGACGAACTACGTCTTGAGGTGCGCAGCATTGAACGGAGTCGGTGAGAGCCCTCCAAGTCCCAGTGTAACCATCCGAACCGCGACTCCAAATCCTCCTGGACCTATCGCAGTTGCTCCTCAGGTCGTCAACACAACAGGAACAACGCTGTCGATCAACTGGACGCGTCCAGTGGACTTTGGTGGCGACCCAGCACTCTCCTATGAAGTTCGGTTCGTTCCTCTGGGTGGAGTGGCGTTGGTCGCGGCTTCAAGTGTGACAGAAGTGACGATCAAAGGGCTTAGGCACGCGACTCAATACTCTTTGTCAGTCCGAGCAGTGAACCAACGAGGGCCAGGCGGTTGGAGTCCGCCTCTGAATGCGACGACTCAACCCGACGCCGCGGGTCAGTTCAACTTCGTGTTTGCCACTGCGTCGGTCCTCGAGAACGTATCGACGATTGCGCTGCCAATACGTCGATCCAATGGCTTGAGCGGCAAGATTACGGTCGCGTACGCTGTGTTGTCAACTTCGACCGCTACAACTGGGAGTGACGTTGCTCTACAACCGGGTTCGTTTCTCTCACAGGGGATGATCGACTTCCAGGACCAGCAGATTCAGGGCTCCATCGTCGTCTACATCCTCAACGATATCGTCTATGAGTACCCAAATGAAGCCTTCACTGTCCAGCTAATATCTGTCTCTGGCTCGGCAACTCTTGGCGTTCAGACGCAAATGATAGTGACGATCATCGATGACGGTGATGCCGGTCAAGTCAGCTTTGCGAAATCGACATTGAGCGTCTCTGAAGATACGCAAATCGCGATTATCCCAATCATTCGAGAGTTCGGAAGCAGTGGACGAGTCGTGATCCAGTTCTTCTACACGGACGTGACAGCTACAGTCGACCGAGACTACCGGAGGCTCATGGGCACCGTCACAATGGAAGATGGAGTGACGGAAGCGGACCTGAAAGTCTCCATCATCAACGACCGAGTGTTTGAATTCCCCGACGAAGTCTTCTCGATCTGGTTAGTAATAGTGGCTGGCGGGGCTAAAGCAGTCCAGAACAAAGTTACGATCACGATCCGAGACGATGGGGACACTTCAGTACCTGGATTGTGCTCAACTCCAAGTTTGATCGGATGTACTGGCGGTCTAGCTACCCTCCGACTTCAACTGCCGCCACACAACGGAAGCGCTAACGGGAAGCTGTCAAACTACGTCGTGAAGCTTGAACAAACGCCTTCGACGACTTACTATAGCGTTCCAGCCGGGTCTGTGGCGCAGTTAGGACATCTGCGGGCTCAAACATCGTATCGCGTGTCCATTGCGGCCAACAACTCAATTGGAGTCGGCTCTTTCAGCGACGTGATGGTGTTCACAACGACGATGGCGACTCTCCCTGGTCCCGTGTCGTCTGCGCGAGTGCTTTCAGCTACTGGGGGGAGTTTGGCGCTGGCATGGAACTCTCCATTCGACGATGGAGGCGCTAGTATCACCAAGTACCGATTGTTCATGGCGGATACAAGTGGAGTCCCGCAGGTAAGGCTACTACCGGTTTTCACAATCAAGTGAATGTTCAATGCACTCACTTCGATCTCTTGCGTATGGTCCAGCTTGTAGTCGAGAGATGGCAGCCCACGACGACTCATACAGTCAATGGTCTCGCCGCAGCGACAACGTACAGTTTCATCATACAGGTTCGTACTTTACTGAGACCGCAATAGCAACAACGGTAGCAGTAGGGACTCACTTACCGGGTGTATGCAGGCGGGAAGTAACGTCCAAGTACCGGAGCTGGCAAGTGGTTGGGGAGCCATGAGCAACCCGTTCGTCTTCTCCACAACAGCAGCAACTCTTCCTGGTCCGTCGACTATCCACCTCGACCACTACCGCAGAGCGACAGGTGGAGCAATCACTCTAAGCTGGGACCCTCCAGTTGATACCGGCGGACTGGAGATCGACAGCTACATGATCTACGCCAAGTCGGCGTCTCAAGGATTCTTTCTGACCGAGACCGAGTTGAGCTTGCCAGACTTGTACGGCACAGCAAAGCTGCTGAACGCTAGTACTTCCTACCAGTTCTTCGTCTTAGCTCAAAGCGCGGTCAAAGGTCGACAACTACCTGGCAACGTATCCATTACACCTGGCGCGTCCATCATCCAGACAACGACCGACTTGTCCAAGTTGCTTCAGTATGGAGCTGTCATCAGCGCCAGAGTAAGTACTTCGCCCTGCTAACTGCGCATCAATAGTACCATAGTTAACCCTTTGATGATATGGTCAGGGAGCTGTCGTCGTGGTCGGGAACATGTCGAGAGCGGGAGCAGCCTATATCCCGCTGCTCTTCAACTACATGGGCGCCGCTGTTCCATCTGGTCCCGCTTCTGTTATCGGCAACACTACCAGCTTCGCGGTTCTCAACACTTCGGCAGCGACGCTACCTCGCCCACCACTGTCTCCGACGCTAGAAGTGGCTACCGGCGGTGCAATCACCTTCACGATCGAGTCCCCGCTCGACACTGGTGCGTCACGAAGTCAGCTGTTTAAACCAACTTGATACTGACTTGTGAACATGATTTGTTGATGCAGGTGGCATCCCAATCGCCGGGTTTAAAGTGTTTGTGAACGGCGAAATCGTCGACGCCAATGCTATCGACTCTTCTCTGACTCAACTCAGCTACTTGCAGCTTCAAATGACCTCTTCTATCGGGAAATTGACGCCGAACACGACGTATACCATCTCCACAGTAGCGCTCAACGCTCTGTCGCAGTGCTTCTTCGGTCGAGAAGCGACCAGTCCCAGCATAGCATTCGCTACTACTACCTTCTCGCGTCCAAGTCAACCGGAAATCGCTGTTGTTAGTGCAACAGGAGGCGGGTTAGCACTGAGCGTGAAGGATCCGTTCGACTTGGGCGGCCAACCAATTGAAACGTACCATATCTACTACCGAGAGCGAGGGATTGGCGATCAACCGTGGACGCTGGGATACAACGGGTCTGAACACCGAGCGACAATGACTGGACTACGATCGCGGACAGCGTATGAAGCGATGACGTCGGTCAACAACGGCCTGTTCCAGTCGGACAACTCGTCCGTTCTTCAGGCCAAAACCACGAGCGTGTCGGCCCCTGGAGCGTGCGGTCCTGTTGCTCTTGTCGGTGTCACTGGCGGGATGCTGAACGTTTCGTGGGACTTCCCGCTGGACAATGGCGGCTCGACTGTCTTCCAGTTCTTCGTGTCCATCGCATCGGGAGTTGATGGCTCAGGGAAGAAGATCTACCCGACTTCGCAGCTGTGGTTCACATTCTACGGACTGATCGCTGACTCGGAGTACGACGTAGTCGTTCGAGCCAAGAACTCGATCGGTGCTGGACCCGAGAGTTCTCCTATAAGGTTGAGGACGAAGGCAGGGTCTCCTCCTATTGGGGCAATCGACATTGCCGTGGAGAGAACGACAGGAGGAGCAGCATACATTTCATTCAACGAGCCGGTCGACCTTGGAGGTGTGCGTTCGGTTGATATGGTGTATCAGTTGTTCGTTGACCGAGACAACCGGGTCAACATCTCCTTCTCCGCTGATACAAGTGGCGGAGGCCGGCGATTGACGGAGAGTCTGACTAGAAGACTGACTACTACGTCGACTGCGGTCGTGACGGGTCTGGACTCTGAGAGTTTGTACGACATCCAGATCAAACCTGTCAGTGTGTACTCAAGTGGAGATCTCTCGCCAGTATCGCAAACCGCTACTGCATCTGCTACTGTTCCAACGAGTCCAAGGAACCTGAGGTTTCCGACAATCTCTGGTGGCTCCGCTGTGGTCCAATGGGACGCGCCGGATGACTTTGGAGGCCTCCCGTTGCTTGGATACACTGTGAGCGTCGCTGAAGAAGGAGGATTCGATGCTGAAGAGGTGATTGAAGCTGTTGGGAAGACTACTACCACGATCTACGGGTTAATACCCGAGACAACTTACATTGGCAGTATTGTCGCGGAAAATGCAGTTGGCGAGTCCCCAAGAAGTGGAAACGTTTCGTTCAAGACGACAACTGCTACTGCACCAAGCGAGCCTCGGGGGTTGACGGTCCTCTCTGTCGCTTTCGATCAAGTCGAGTGTGAATGGCTCGCTCCATCGGACAGCGGCGGCGATATTGTCGTGTCATATACAGTCACAGCTACGCCATTGGGTGGAGGAGCGACGTCCGCTGTTGCTACTCAGTCGTTGAGCACTCGAACGACTCTGACAGGACTGCAAGAAGCAACGGAGTACGGCATCAGCGTCGTAAGTTCTACGATTCTGCCTGTCATGGTCACAATCCCTTTGCTCATTGAGATTCACTACTCGGTACACAGGTGGCGACAAACAGTGTCGGCGTGTCGAGTGTGAAAAGCGTCACGAGATACGTGACGATCGCTTCCGGAGTCAACATCCCCTCAACGCTTCAGCTCGGATGCGGTATGTACCTTGTGTTGTCGCTGCATGGCTGATGAGTTGTGTCTCTAACTGGTTCTATCCCGTATGTGTCATGCAGTATCGCGCACTGTGGCTACACTGTCTTGGTATCCGTATTCGGGTGCCTCTGCTTACCGCATCCTACGCAACGGGACTGAAGTGCTCTCGACTACCTCGGAAGCAGCAGTCGTTGAAGTAGAAGACAACTTCGACGTGGAGTATTACGAGTTTGCGGTCGAAGCTCAGCTAGCAGATGCATGGGGACCGTCCAGCTCCTCCGTCGTCGTGTCACCGCTCGATCTGATGGCCGCAAACGCGGATACGATCTGTAAAGGAGTGAGCGGAGTCGTCAAGCTGCAGAATTACTCGGCAAACATGTCGACAGCGTGGCTCATCAACCCGCAGATCCTGCTCTCCCGCATCACATTGAACGTAAGCGCCACCACTTTTCAAACCATCGCTTTCAACACTGTCGTACTCACTCTCAATCTTGCCTCGTGTATGGACAGTTCTCCAGCTTTGACCTCGAGTGCGACCATGACTACATCTCCATCTTGGACGCCAGCTCTGGTAGTTTACTGTGGAAGGGCGGCTGCTACCGAGAGGGTTCGTTCCTATATCAAGCATCGGGTGCTGTCCTCATCCAGTTCGTCAGCGACGACAGCGTGTCTAGGCAAGGGTTTGAGTTACACTACATGGCGGATGGAGACTCCTCAAGCAACCAGATCCCAGCACCTGGAAGCTCGACAAGCCGATGCTCAAGCCGCGGTCAAAGTTCCAGCGATGGAGTCTGTACATGCAGTGTCGGGTTCACAGGGGAAGACTGCAGCAACCGCATCGTGTGCTGCACTGACAGGACCCGTTGCTACCATCCCATATGCGATTTGGACCCTGAGCGAGTGATCGTCGTGTCTACCGAGTCCGGAGACGACGAGAATGGAACTGGACGGATGATGCAGGCAACGGAGAAGGGAACCGCAGCAAAAGCCGTTCGGTCGTTGGCGAAAGCGATCAGCATCAGTGACACCGGCGACTTTATCTTCTTGTACCCGGGGTTATACACTGGGGAAGACAATCGCGCCTTGGTGTTGGACAGAGTCAACTTGACGATCGACTCGTTGAAGGGATCGTACTGGACGAAGCTCAACTGCGATGGAACTTCGCGTGCTCTATCGATTGAGGGGGTATCGAGGCTTCAATTGAGTGGGCTTACGTTCGAAAACTGCAGCGACATCGACGGTGGAACTGTGAGAATTCTACACAGTGAACTCCGTGGGTCAGATGTGATTGTTACAGCAGGGTTTGCGAGTCGACGAGGCGGCGCGATCTTTGCTGAAGCCTCGAGCGTTGTGCTGGTTGACAGTGTCGTTAGAAGAAGTGAAGCGACTGAGATTGGTGGAGGGATCTACGCTGTCGATTCGCGAGTGACGCTCAACCAGTCGAATGTGACGCATTGTACGGCTCGAAACGGCGGAGCAGCTGGTCTATTGGGTCAAACGCAACTACATGGAGGTACCGGAGCTGCTTTGATGCACAACCAAGTTACTGGACGGGGTGGAGCGGTGTTTGTCGACGGAGACGTTGTCATCAGCGCGGTTGACATCACGAACAGTGTTGCTGTCGATGGAGGGGGTATAGCGATGCAACCTGGTTCGTCGATGGTACTTGAGAGCGTTGAGGTGTCGAGCAACACGGCGACGGAGAACGGAGGCGGCGTTGCAATGGGCAACAACACGCGGCTGTCTCTTCAAAGCGTATCGATCAGGAACAACCAAGTTGCTGGCGGTGGTGGTGGACTCTACGTTACGGGACAAGCAACGGTATCAGCATCACTTGAAGACGGCGAGTCGACTGTGATCAAGGACAACCTCGCAGGTATGGTACTCTGTCAATCTCCCAACTACATTCCCTTACTAACTGTTGGTTTGAACCTGTAGAGGACGGTGGCGGCATCATCGTTCTGAATTCGTCGGCTGTGCTTGACGGGCTCACTGTACATGGAGGCAATGCGAGACTGTCTGGCGGTGGAGTTGCCGCGATAGACAGCTCGATCACGTGGCGGAACGTGACTGTCACATCAAACAACGCCTCGACTGGTGGCGGAGTGTCGGCGATACGGTCTCAGCTCGAGTTTGACGGCCAAGTGTACCTGGGGAACAACACTGCAGTTGACGGTGGCGGTCTCTTTATGGAAGGCTCGACACTAGCAGGAGTTGGCACGAGTGTATGCGAGTTCAACGCTGCCACCGACTCTGGCGGCTGTGTCTTCGCTGTCTCGACTACCCACTTGGCGCAACTTGAGGTCCGTAACAACACTGCTGGCAACTTCGGTGGTGGGATCTCTGCTCGTCAAGCATCGTCGTTCTCTCTCGACAGAGTTGATGTCTCGGACTGCTTTAGCGGTCACGGAGGCGGTGGGATCTCTCTCCAAGGGAGCAGCTTGACTGCGGACCACGTCATCGTGAGATCAGGCCAAGCCATCGCCGGTGGGGGGGTCTATGGACTGAACTCGACGATCTCTGGGGATCTGACGATTCGAGATTGCATCGCAGAAGACGGCGGTGGGTTGCATCTTCAAGGGGCCAGCCAAGTCACTGGAACTACCGTGGAAAGCTGCAGTGCGAGGCGTGGTGGCGCCATGTTTGCAGCCGATTCGACGCTCGAGATGAGCCATTTGAGCCTGTTAGCGTCGACGGCACTCCAGCAAGGCGGTGGCTTCTACGCTTCTCACTCATCGATCGACATCCATCACGTTACTTTCACTTCCCACAAGACTTTGCAGTCTGGTGGAGGGCTATACGTCATGGAATCAACGGTCAGACTGCTGAATGTGTCGGTGTCTAACTGTGATGCATTCAACGGCGGTGGACTGTACGTTGTCAGCAGTTCCCTGGAGCCGGTTGACTTCAGACTTCCACCGTCCGTGGTGTTCAACAACACGGCACTTCACAGCGGCGGGAACGTCTACATCAGTCAGAGCGACGGCAACAACTCCATTGCCCACGTTGACGTAACAGGAGGAACCGCGGTAGTTGCAGGCGGTGGCGTCAAGATTGACGGCAGCTTGACAATCCTGCGCAGTTGCATTGTATCGAGGAACGAAGCGGAGCAAGGAGGAGGCATCAGCATCGACAGCGAGTCCGCCGTGACGCTAGTGAGCACGTTAATCACCGAGAACACTGCTGTATCAGAAGGTGGAGGCGTGAGTCTTGCCAACTCGACGCTGCTGCATCAATACCTGGAGATTTCATCGAACGCGGCGCCACATGGAGGCGGGATGTATGCTGTTGGAGCGGTTTCCATCCGACATTTGGACTTTGAGGCGTCAACAATGGCTATGGCAAGTTCAAACTCGGCCTCTGGACTCTCAGGTCATGGCGGGACGCTCTACATCGCAGCTCAAAGCCTTCTGGATATAACAGGCTTGAGTATCCAGGACGGGCACAGCTCGGAGTTCGGCGGCGGAGTCTACGTCGACTCGAGCGTCCTGGCGCTCTCTAACTCCAGGATCTTGCGGTGCGACGCGGTCAGTGGTGGAGCAATGTATGTCAAGGATGGGAGCTCCGTTTCGATCTCTACTACCAAGTTCGTGGAGAACTACGCGTCCGACAGAGGAGGAGCGATCGCAGCCTTCAGTGGGAGTCAAGACCCTCTCAACGAGCTCCAATTTCAAGGCACCGAGTTCGATTCCAACGCTGCAGAGAGTTATGGAGGCGCTCTCGCACTGGAGCGGACCAACATTGGCGGCACTCGGAACGTTTTGTCCAACAACATAGCGCACCAAGGATCTGGTGGAGCCATTGCGCTTCTCCAGACCGGAGCGATCAACGCGACACACTGGGAGTTCTACAATAACACGGTCGGTGAAGAGGACGCGATCTACGGGGGTACGCTATACTTAAAGGAAGATGTTGAGGCGACGATCGTGAACTCGGTGATGCTCAGCAACGAGTTGGCGGTGTTAGTGCGGCTTGGAGGGCTGATCTACATTGAAGGGAGTTCGAGCAAGCTGCTCGTTGAGAACTCAAGGCTTGGGTATGGCCAGTCGTACAATGGAGGAGCGATCTACGCCGTCGATGCTCTAGTATCTATCAAGAACTCGACGTTAGATAATGGCTACGCTTACGACTTCGGCGGCGCCATCTTCGGCCAGAACATGCGGCTACAAGTCATTGACTCGTCCATTTCCGACAACTTTGCCTACTACAGCGGAGGAGCAGTGTTTATGAAAGGCGGAGGGGATTTAACCATCCAGAGCTCGGACATTCAACGGAATGCGGTTCAAGACAGCGGTGGAGCGGTGTATCTCGCTCCTGGAGCTGAGATTGAGAGTGTTATTACTGCCTCGAAGTTCGTCAAGAACACCAACTACGGCTTTGGGTCAGCGTTGTTTATCGGGAGGAAGAACAAACTGGTGCTTAGAGGGTGTACTTTGGCTTTGAATGGCGGTAGAAGCACTCTTGGAGGCACGATCTACCTTGTTGACGCCGAGGGAGCCATCCAAGACACAATCTTTGACAGTAATCGAGCCAACATTGGAGGTGCGATCGAGATCTCCCGAGACGCCGAGCTCTCGGTAGTCGACTCGATCATGCGGAACAACACGGCGACCACCACTGGCGGTGCTGTACACGCTTCAGTTCGAGCGGTAGCGACGGTGACTGGCTCAACCCTCGAGAAGAACGCAGCACCTGAAGGCGGAGCCATCTCCGCAACCGGGTCGGCTATCATAGTGCTACTACGTACACGTGCAATCTCTAACCGAGCTGCAAGCTTTGGAGGCGCGGTTTGTGCTCGAGGGAGCTCTATAATCAAGCTCGAGAGGAGTGAGTGCACTGGCAACAGCGCATACACTGGTGGAGGGCTGTCGATGCTCGAAAACGCGTCGATTGTGGTCAAGACGACGCAGTTCGTCGGGAACCAAGCTATTGACTTTGGAGGATCCATTTACATCGACAAGGAGGTGTCGACTATAGCGAAGAAGACCAGCGCTTCATGCTCGACGCTGCTGTTTGCAGACAACAAGGCAGCAGCAGGAGACGACATCTTCTGGGTGTACCATTCGTGGATCACTATGTCCTGTTCCGACTGTGAGACGCGGTCGGGAAGTGAGGTTGCCATCGCGACTAGTGCTCAGTCAGTGACCCCTGGATGGTGGCCGGCGGTCGTCACAAGCGGCGTGAAGCTCGGAGAAGCCAAAGATCTCGATACAAACAACGAGGTAGCACGTGGCAGACAACTGTTGGGTACGAACTCTAGTGAGCCGGGCGAGTTATCGGACCCGTCGAGTGATACTCGCTGGCCTACGATTGTCGTCCACGACTACTACGGAGCCATCGCGAGTCAAGACAACCGGACGCAGTGTATCGCACACGTTAGTAGCGACGAGGACGGCTTCTTCTCCTTCACTCCATCCGGCTGGGTCGCTGTCAAGAACGGATACATTACGTTCGCAGGCGCGGAGATCATGTCCATCTCCCGGTCAAGCCCGTACCAGCTCAACATCGAGTGTTCGCTATCGAGCGACGTGGAGAGCGCAACGTCGGTCAACATCACTGTCCAGAGCTGTCTGAAAGGCTATGAGAACGTCGACGGGTGCGAAGAGTGTTCAGTCATTGATGTGCACAAACTGGTCCGCAGCGTTACTTCAATGCTCTAACGTAATTTTGACATGGTACAGACAATGTCTTCCGTGTGAGAAGGGGACATACAGGTACTGTGAGAGAGGCGAACACGTAGTGACGGTCGAGATACTAACGTGCATTGTGATGTCGCTTGTTGTTTGTATGATCCTGACTGAACTGGTCGACTGACAGCCTGGACGGACTCAAGTGCTACCTCTGCCCTCTTGGTGCCACTTGTGAAGAGAGCGATGTCAACGGCGTCGCGGTGGGAGCGAGCGTTCCGTCGCGCTTGGATGGCTTCTTCCTCACTGAAAGCCGCGAGTCGGTGCTCGCCTCCAGTTGTAGTGATCCAGAGTTGTGGGCGGCTGGCGATCCATGCCGCGATGTGAGTGCCGAGTCGCTGACCGAGCGCATCTACAAGTGCTCGGACGCCAAGGGATTCGACGCGTACTGGAACCGCAAACGTATATTTGCCTGCGTCTCCGGGATGGAGTACTACAGCTGCGATGTACGTACACTCTCTGTCAAATAGCCATTCTCAATGGTGGATTCTAACGTTGATGCTGTAGACTTTCACCGCCTGCGTTCAAGACAATGTGGCAGCGTCACAAATGTCCATCTCGACGTCGACGGCGTTCAACACGGACGACCAATGTGCAGTCGGATACAACGGCGTCATGTGTGCCACCTGCTCCGACGACTACTACAAAGTCTCGAATGGGTCTTGCATGCGTAAGTTCCCACCCTACCCTCTCACTTGCGTTCACTATGCCTTCAACATCTTCCTGACAATGACATGTCGTCTTTCAACCAAATCAACAGCTTGCAAGGACCCGAATGACCCGTCAGTCGCGCAGATGACCAGGCTACTGACGATGGTCCCGTTCATCTATGCCGCCGTAGCCTTCGCGCTTCTGTGCTACTTCTTCTCGGACGCATCCGAGAAGGAGATCATGAAGTACGCACGCGCTGCCAAGAAGTTCCAGATCTACACCGGAGACTCTCGCGCTTCATCCATCATACTAGCCGCTCGCCTTCAGATTCAAGAGCGAGTGACTGCCGCAATCACCACACTCCGAGCCAAGTTGCCAGCTCGTAGACGTGCTTGGCTCTTCCAGATCGCTCCAGTGCCTCTCCCCCAGCCAGGGTTCAGAGCCGAGAAGCTCAAGATCTTGCTGGGCTTCTTCCAGATCTTCGGAGGGTTCAAACGCACGTACGAGATCCCGTGGCCGGACGAGATGAGTCGCCTCATGGACGTGTACTCGATCGCCGACTTGAACTTCATCGACACGACCAGCATCGAGTGCTACTGCCAGCGCGACTACTTCGCCAGTTACCGGTTGTCTCTCTTCGCGGCGTTGATCTCCTTGCTGGTCGTGGCGGTGCTACTTCTATGGGGCAGTGTCCGGTACCGAGTGGTCTTGTCAGCTCTCCCTCGCCACTGCGTCCAATGTGGACTGCCAGTGTTCCAAATGCTACGTCGATCGCCTCAGACCTTAGTCAAGCGCGCGACGATGGTGTCGATGCTCAAGATGGTCCAGAAGGAGCAGCAGATGGAGCGCAAGCGCACCGCGACGCTCGGCGCGCGTATGAAGGCCAACATCTCCTCTCGTATAGAGGATGGATTCGTTAAAGTACGGTCGTGGATGGCGACAACCCGCGCTGGACAAGCGGTGAACCGCGTGGTTATCAAGACGAGACTGCCAGCGTCAAGCTCGAAGCATCATCCAACCTGTCCGACTTCTCATCGTGTCGGGAGTGACGTACAAGCGATGGTCGTACGTAGCAACATCCGACTATGGCGAGCGCGAGTTCGACTACGGCTGAACTACCAGACGTACCAGAACCGCTGTATCAAACTCCTCTTCTGGTACGTGGTTGTGTATACATTTACTATACATGCGAGGTATAAGTGACATTTGCTTATAACTGGTTGGTTCTGTTATTTAGGATATTGCTGCTGTTCTACCCGGAACTATGTGCTCGGGTTATCGGCATCTTCTACTGCGAAGAGATCGGGCCGTACTACTACATGACGCGAGACCGTCGCTTCCGGTGTTATGCTGGCGATTGGCTCGCGTACTTGCCGCTGAGTATCCTGTTGATCCTGCTCTGGGTCGCTGGTGCGTTGTCTTCAGCTTTGTCTGTGTCCATCCATACTGAAAACAAGACTAACATCGCGTTGGACAGGTATCCCGGTGCTCTTCTGGTTGATCCTGTTCGTCAAGAGACGACATGGCGTTGCCGACACGTTGCTGCTGCTTGAAGACCCGTCGAACGTGGAGCAGAAGGAGCGGCTGCTGGTTGAGCTGCGCCGCGATCTCGTGGACCGAGGCAAGAAGATCGACGAGGAGCACCTCCAGCTCTTCCAGAGCGAAGTGATGGCCGAGTTCCTGCGCGACAGGAAGCTTCAGGTTTGGTGGCAGCAGCGGTCTTCTCTGGTCACGTGGAGGCTTGACTGACTGCTCTTCTTGTCTGTTGTGATGGTAGGAGCCGAGCATGATCGCGCAAGTCGGCTTCATCTACTACGCTTGTGCGTCGAGGCTTCATGTATAGCATCCTTTCGCTGCTTGGTTTGCTGATCGCTTTGTCGGTCCTCATTTGTCCAGATGACGCGCGCTTCTGGTGGTTTGAGGTGTGGGATCTCGGCCGGAAGCTCTTCCTCAACTGCGTCGTGAGCCTGCTGGCCACGTCTGGAGCCAATCGATGCATCGCCGGGCTCATTGTCATGTACGTAGCATTGCTTGACGCTCTCGAACTTCATCCAGAGCTCTGACATCGCACTCTCGCTCCTCAGCCTCGTGTACTTGTCCGTCATGCTCTTCTTCCAGCCGTACAAGGAGCAGTCCGACAGCGCTCTTGCGGGCGTCACGCAGATCCAGCTCTTCATCACGCTCTTCTGTACGTTGTCGCTTCCTCGCTCCTTGGTATCGCAATGGCTGCTCTGACCGTTGAATTCGCCACCACAGGCGGCCTCATCCTCAAGATGGGCTCGCACTTCCTGGAAGACAGCGTCGTCTCTCTGCTCGTCTACTCGGCCTTTGTCACCAACATCTTGACGCTCGTCTTCGCTGTCGGCTGCATCGCTCACGAGCGCTACGTCACGCTCCGCCGCGTGCGCCGCCAAGTCCGAGAGAACCACCGCCGCGCAGTCCAAGCGCACGTCCGCAAGCTCTGGCACCGAGCGTACGGCTACGCGTTCACCGAGGTGTACCTGCGCGACACATCGATTCGCGCCATGCCGGTGCACGTCATCCTGGAGCTCGCTCGACGCGAACGCGCTGCTAAAGAGCTCACTGAGATCGGGGAGCAGCTGGATAACACGGCGCCGCTGCCCCAAGTAGCTGAAGTACCCGGCAACGAGGTCATGCAGGGCTCAGAGGCTAAAGTTGTGGAGCAGAAACAGCGTCAGTAAGTTAGGAAGAGAGGATGATCTAGCTAGATGTATATCAATGAATGTAGGAGGATTCATGAATGAAAGGTTACCCAACCGCGTTGTCGCTTACGCAATGACGATGGACGCACCGGACGCGAAAAGCAGGTGCTCGGTGACTCTGCTGGTCGGTCTACTTGTTCCTGGAAGGCACGGTGCGCGTGACGGTGGAGACACCGTCGACAAACTTGGTGCGGAAGACGACGTTCGCGTTGTTGAACATGCCCTCCTTGAGCGACACGACGATGAACTGTGAGTGCGAGAAGTGCGACCGGATCATCTGGCCGATGTTCTGCGTGTGTGAGAGGTCCAGCGCCGCGTCCACTTCGTCCAGGATGTACATGGGCGCCGGCTTGAACAGCAGCAAGGACAGGATCAGCGAGAGCGCCAGGAGCGACCGCTGGCCGCCGCTCAATTCCGTCAGGCTCTCCTTCCACACGCCGCCGAAGGCCACGCGAACCTGCAGACCATCCAGAATCGTGCCTGTGTACACACACATCCAGTTAGTTTAGCAGCAGACAAGCATGAAGATAGACGTTTGACGACGTACCGTTCGCGGGTGGGTCGAGCTTGGCGGTGGTTCCGGGCAAGAGCGTCGAGAAGATGGACCCAAAGTCCTTGGTGACCTTGACCCAGGTCGTTTCGAGTGCCTCGTTCTTCTTCATGTCGAGCTCCTTGATCACCGACGTGATCTTCTCCTTGTCGTTCTCGATGATGTGCCGCTTGTTCATGAGTCCCTGGTACTCCTGCTCCGCCTTCTCGATCATGCCCATGACCTTCTTGTTGATCTTCTTGGACAGAGCGCCTTGAGTCTCCTTCAACTCGAGCAGCCGGTGGTTGGCGCTTGCAGGATCGCGACGCTGGAAGTCGTAGTCCGTGTGCTCCCGGCCAAAGAACTCCTTCTCCGTTTCGATCCAAGGGTGCGCCTTCTCCAGTTTCTTGACCATCACCTTGGCGTCGCTCTCGTCCTTCACCAGTCGGGAGATCTTGTGCTCCGTCTTCTTGCGCTCCAGTTGCAGCACCGTGCGTTTTTTCGACAGCTCGCTCTGGCGAACCGAGAGCTCCTTCAACTGCTGGTCGTACATTGTCAAATTGGTTCGACGATCCTCCAGCTGCTGGTTCGCCTCGTCGTACGCGCCTTGGACAGAGCTGAGCTTCTCCTCGAGCTTCTTCACTTCCTTGCGGAGGTTCTCGATCTCCTTCTGGATACCGCTGACCGACTCGCTGTTGCTTGTCAGCTCCTGCTCAGCCGACTCGGCTTCCAGCACCAGCTCGGACAGCTGCTGCTGCACTGCCTTCAGCTGGCTGTCGATCTTCTGGGTCTCCTTCTTGGACTCGGCAAATCGCTTCTCCAACACACCAATCTTGGACTGGCGGGACTGCTTCAAGTTGGTGATGTCAGCCTCCAAGCTCTTGATCTCCTTGGTCAACTGCCCGATCGCCTCCTTCTTGGCGACAAGCAGCTCTTGGTCGTCCCGGAACTGCTCCTCTTCCGCAACCACTTCTCGCTCCAGCTGGGCGTAGGTGCTGTCCGCGATGCGCTTATCGAGCAGTCCGAGCTCGTGCTCCTTTAGTTCCATCTGGTGCTTCATGTGGCGGAATTGCTCGGCATCCTGCAGTCCAGACCAAGAGAGATTAGTCACCACCCTTCAGCATGCAACCAGCCAGCCCAAAGAGAGTCCGTATACCTGCTTCATGTCCTCAAGAGCGCGCGACGCATCCTGATACTCGCGCTTCAAGTCGGACAGCTTGCGGGTGTTGCTGATGAGGTGGTGCAGCTTTAGAAGCACAGGAGTGCCGCTGGAAGGAGCCGAACCGCCCTGAAGCGTGCCCGCAGGGTCGAACGAGTCGCCGTCCAGCGTCACAGTTCGGGTCTTGATGTCTCTGTGGAACGTGATGGTCTTGGCCAGCTCACTTGTCTCACAGATGATTGTGGAGCCGAACGCGTACTCCATCGCTGGGAGCAGCTCGCGGTCAAAATGGATCAGCTCCATGGCCTCCCACACCTTTCCGCCGTGCTGCTGCGCGATCTGACGTGCTCGGTCCATCTTGCGCGAGTCGACAGTGCGGCGAGAGATTCGGTTGAGCGGGATGATGGTCACGCGGTTCACCAGCCGGCCGTTCTTCAGGATATCCTTGGCAGTCTTCTCGTTGTCGACCACGACCTGGTACAGCTTACCGCCTGCCGCAATCTCGAGCGCGAGCGCGGACCACTCGTGCTTCGTCTCCATCAGATTCGCGAGGACGCCCTTGACACTCTCGCGACGGAAGTTCCGATGCGGGTCCGTGTACTTGAAGTCCAGTCGAGAAGACAACCCCGACGAGGCTTCGTCCACGTCCCGCTCACATGACCGGATGCGGTCGTGCAGGTCGCGAACCTGGTCGTGAAGCCGGCGCTCCTCGTCGGGGTTGAACCGCCGAGTGAACTCGTCCATGTCGCTGCGCATCCTGTCCAAGTCGGCCACTTGGTGCTCTCGCTGCTCGTTCAGCGCATGGTTGTTGTTCTGCGTCTGCTGAACCTCACGACGCTTCTGCTTGATGCTCGTCTCCATGTGCTTGAGCTTCATGTTGATCTGCTTGATGGACGTGTGCGTCGCCTGCAGTTCGCGCTGCTTCAGCGCAAGGCGCTCGGACAGCGACTCGTCACTGTCGCCGGTCTGCTCCATTCCGGCGTTGAGCGCTTGGATTTGACGCTGGTAGTCGTTCGTCTCGGCTTCCTTGGCGGTGTACGCGGCTTCAACCTCGCCCACGCGCTGCTTGGCCTTCTCAATGTCCTTGGACAGCTTCGTCAAGGCCTGCTCCGCCTCTGCGCGCTGCTCGTTCACCGACCGCTCCGCCTCCATCTGGTGCTCGACCGACGAGCGAACGTGCGTCAGCTTGGTGGTGAACTTGACGACCTCCTTGCCGATGCGCTCGGCGTTGTCCTTGAGCTTCTGGAACTCCTTGCCCATCTCCTTGTCGCGCTGCTTCTCGAGCTTCTCGATCTCGTCGTCGGCTGCCGCCATGTCCGTGCCGATCTGCTCCTCCACCTGCTCGGCCTTGCGCTGCGCCTCCTGCATGGCTTCCACGCGCTGCGCCGTGTTCTGCAGCGCGTCCTGCGCCTTCTGGTAGTCGTAGGCGACGCAAAAGCGCTGGAGCCGCTCGATCTCCGTGTTGTTGGCGGCCCACTTGAGGTAGTGCGTCTTCTCGGCGCGCAGCTTCTCGAGCGTGGGCGTGATCTCCTCGGCCAAAATGTTGTTGATCTCCTCGACCTTCTTCTCCTTCTTAATGATGGTCTTGAGCGCCGCCTGCTTCTTGTTCTCGTACATGCGCGTGCCGGCGGCTTCCTCGATCATGCCGAGGATCTCGGGCGGCTTCATGTTGAGCACCTTGGTGATGCGGCCCTGCATGATGAGGAAGTGCGGGTTGTTGACGTTGAGCTGCACCGAGTGGAAGAGGTTCTGCACCTGGCTAACTTGCGCCGTGTGGCCGTTGATCAGGTACTTGTTGCGGCCGCCGATGACGACCTGGCGCGCCACCGAGATCTGCTCGTACTGCTCGTAGCCCACGGGCGAGGCCTTGGCGTCCTGGTTGTTGAACACGATCGTCACGCTCGCCTTGGTCACGCCCGCCTGGCCCTGCTTGTACACGAGCTCCTGCAGGTTGTTGGCGCGCACTTGGGACAGGTTCGTGATGCCCAACACGAAGCAGATGGCGTCCAGCACGTTCGACTTGCCGCTGCCGTTCAGCCCCGTGATGGCGTTGAAGCGCGGGTCGAACCCGCTCACGACCGTGCGCGTCGCGTACGACTTGAACCCGTCCAGGATGATCTCCTCGATGAACATGCTGGCTGGCTTGCTTGTCCAAAGGCGGGTTTCCGCCTTTCCCGGTCAGAAATTACCGAGGTGAACGAGGCTCGGAGCTGTCGCGGCTTGAGGGGGAGAAGACCGGCGCGCAGGTGGGAGAGGAGGGTCCGGCTACTGGTGGGGCGACTGCAGAGGAGGAACGGGGACCGTCGGGTGAGCGGTCGCAGGGCGGCACTAGCCCCTTGCTCGCGTGCCTTTCTCGCCGCCGCTTTTGGTGCTTCCTGTTCGCGCTTGCTTTGAAAATGAGGCTCTTTATGAAAGCTGCTTGCTCTAAACACGTTCTACAAAGTGCTCTAACTGCAAAACGGACCAATCACAGTGGCCTATTTATTCAGTTGACTGGAAGGGAAGGTGACGGCGTTTTCCAGGTTTGTGACCCCCCCACGAGAAAAATGACACGCGCGGCGAAGGGAACGTTCCCGATACAGAACTCAAGTGCGGCACCTCCCTTCCTTAACCAGTCCTCAACCGATGGTTTGCTCGCAATCAAATGGTGTTATTTTAAGGATACAGGTTTTTTTACTGTTGCATTGCATCACATTTTTTAAACTATAGCAGTCTATCCGAAAACCTCGATCAAGAATACGTCGGTTTAAATGATGGATTTGTTTATGCAGGGTTTTACATTTTGATCTTGAAGCGTTGCATTGCATTGCTTGGTAGCACGACCGACGGCCCCCATGTCGGACGCCTTCGCCGCGCGGATGGACGCGCTGCGCCGCCAGCGACAGGACATGTGCGTGCCTGGCAGTATATACACGGGTGTCTCGCACCTGCACAGCCTCTGCGGTATGTGGATCGCAGCCCGTACAGAGTGCTAACAGCCTGGGCTTCCTTCTACAGAGCTTCGCAGCGGAAGGCCGTCGAGAAGAAGCTCGCGCTGCGTGAAGCCACAGCGGCCGAGTTCAGTGCCGTGGCGCAGCAGACCGCGCAGCGGAAGCTCAAGGGCCTGCGCGCGGCGGCGGCAGCGGCCAGGACGCGCAATGACGAGTTCTTGCGCGCGGTCCGCGAGGCTCAACGCCGCGTGGAGGACAAGCGACTGCTGGTGCTGGACGAGAACGCGCCGGCGAACGTTACGCTGGCCAGGGAGAAGGCGCGATACCTGCGCAAGATCGAGCAGGTGTTCCCAGCGTGGCAGGAGAAGGAGCAGCGGCTACGCGTGGACAAGCTGCGCGCGCTGGAGGAGCGCAAGCGCAAGCTCGAGCAGCAACGGTTCCTCGCCAAGAAGGTGGGGCTATCTGCTGGTTACACGGTGGCTAGACGGGATAAAGGCGCTGACTATGATGCTGACTGATATATATTACGTGTGAAGACGTTCGAGCAGGAGCAGACGGTCGAGGACCTGATCAGGCAGACGGTAACTTTGCTCATACCGAGCCAACACGTGCATGAATCGCCGCTAACTCACTGTTATGGATGGTGAACTTGTGATAGCGCCACGAGATTGAGTTGACGGAGAACCTGGCGCACAATGAAGCGTTCGAGCGCGAGCTGCTTCGCCAGCAGAACAGCAACCACGGTACGTCACTCACTGCATCGCACGGCTGTCGAGCTTTGGTGAACGAATGTGGACTGACTGCGGGTGTTTTGCGCTCCTTTCGGGGTCAACATCATACTACTACAAGCCACTCGAGTGGACGAAACGATCCGCGAACACGCTCGGGAGGCGCGCTCCTTCCTTCATGAGCGAGCGTCAGAGCAACTGCTGACGATCCCCGAGGTCGACGAGGAGACGACTGGTACCGTCTACTTGTATCCAGGGCTTCACACTCTCGGTGGATAGGATTGGTCTCTCACGATGGCTGGGTGGGTGTCTCGCAGAGGCCATTTACGAGACCTTTTCGCCTCGAAGCGCGTTGCAGGCGCTTCGCGAAGGGACCAGGTACTTGGTTTATAGTCTCTGCTTAACTATAGGATGTGAATTTGACCTTGTTGCTTCGTAGTGCGGTGTCTATCCAAGTATACGCAGATGAAGAGAAGGTGGAGGAGCCGCGGCGCCAAATCGACGCCATTGCTTCGTCCCAGCTCGAGACTCCATCGAGGCAGACTGTCCAAGTCGATCAAGCAGTGGACTCCACTTTCGAGTATGCCTACGTTGGGGATCAAGATGGCTTGAACCATGGCTGCGTCGTCTACGGCACCCACGATGGAGCGGTCAATGGCCACATCTACACCGCGCGTCAACCTGTTTATTCACCGGCAAACAACGCTCCTGCTCCTGGGCATGCTACTGAAGGTCGACCAGCGCCACTAGCGTCGACCCAAGTGCATCAACCAGCTGAGCTACGTCAACCACAAACTACCGTCCGAGCAACGGAGGTGACCGCAAGTGTTTGTGATCGCCTACCATACAAAGCTCCAGGTGTTGCTGCTCCTCTGGGACCCAGCTCGAGTGCGACGTCTGCTGCTACTTCTACAGCAGCACCCGACGCAAGGTCTCAGCAGCCCAACAAGCAGATGGACCACAGCAATTTGGCCCGACCGACGGTCGCAGCAACCGCCATTCAATCTGTCGGCAAGAACGACAAAGGCCTGCTTGCGGGGTCCGGCAAAGGTATAACCACGACGACGAGAAGCACTTCAGAGCCTGCAGTGCAAGCGCCACCGTATTCAACCCCAAGTGTCGCCGACACGAAGGCAGCGGAGACGAGTCCTCCGCCGATCTTGACTCCTCTACAGGCTGCAGGCCCGGTCGAGTTGCCTGCAGCCCCCGGTTCAAGTGCCGGTGACGCCAAGTTGGCAAAGCTTCAGCCAACATCTGGAACGGTTGTCAATATGGCACCTTCACTGGTCGAAGCGGGTGCTGGGTCGTCTGCGCTCAAGGGTGAAAGCACGACGTCGGTGACTGCTTGTGCCAACAAAGAGGCAAGCCCACCACCCTACGTCGAGCAAGAAACAGCTCCAGCAGTCCGCGAACCAACAAGTGATAGCGAGACTCACGACGGTCCCAGTCTACTTGGGTCAGTCGAGAGTGTCGGACTGAGTCCACTGACATCGCTTGATCTCTCCGGCAGCTTCTTCCGGGACGTGGAAGCGACCAAGGCGGTGCGTTCGCCATCCCCAGCGGAGCCCGCGGAAAGCATATCACCAGCGGAAAGCGTCTCACTTGAGGCGATGCCACGAGCTATCGAACCAACAAGCCTCGAGGTGGCACCGCATCCTCCTGGGACTGACAGCAGCCAGCTACAACGAGTACCAGACACAAGCTATGAGGGTGAAGCTACTCCTATTGCCAGTGATTCAACTGAGTTCCGCTCAGCAAACGTCGATCCAGTATCGACAGCGAATGTAGCGCAGCTTCCTCCAAGCATGGCTCCATCAGACATTCAGCAGCCAGAGAGCATCCAAGCACCAAGTGTCGCCGGTAGTGAGGCTAAACCAAGCATCGAAGCAGCCTCGGCCCTGAAGAATGACCCAGAGTCCGCCTCTGTGGTGCCGCTGCTTCGGCCAGCATCTATGACGATCGAGGGTGAGGACAAACCAAGCGTCGACACGTCCACGAGTCTAACGAATGACGCAGAGCCGGCACCCGTAGTGGAAGCACCCTCGACCGCAGTAGCAGCCGGCGATGAGGTGGCGCAGGGCAGCATTGTTGGGGAGAGAACGCCCGCAACAGGTCTAATCTTGTTGATTGTATGTGCTTGACAACCCAGCAGCCTGCGAAGAAGCTGGGAACGCAGCACTTGTCGCCGGCGGACCGAGTCAAGGCTCTGAGCGCGTTGATCGCTCGGGTCGAAGAGGGAGCGGCGGAGGGCGACCAGTTCGGCGGATCCACCGACAGCGGCGCGTCCAGCGAGTCCAAGAGAGAGCTCGTCCGGTACGCGCATGGACGACGGCGTACTCAAGTACCTGGCTTGCTCGTTGTGGCTCACGAATTCGTGACATGGACCGACAGTATGGCTGTGAGCGGGCGGAAAGCGCAGATCGCGTTCTACGGGTCGGATATCTGCTTGGAGCTAATCCTGGACATCGCTCGCGACATTGGCCCAGGTGGCAAGGCAATGCTACTCAGCGGTCTATTGCTTCGAAGGACTTAAAGTCGTTGGTTGTCGATTGATTGACTCGTCAGGGCTGTTCCCGTCCAAGGCGTTCGAGGGCATCATGAACGACCAGAAGCTGCGGAAGCTGCAC
This sequence comes from Phytopythium montanum, assembly GCA_023338065.1. Classification (NCBI taxonomy): domain Eukaryota; phylum Oomycota; class Peronosporomycetes; order Pythiales; family Pythiaceae; genus Phytopythium; species Phytopythium montanum. The sequence continues at coordinate 55,885 of JAADXY010000070.1, forward strand.
CAACAGTCCAAGAGCAGAGAAATGGGTGCGTTAGTCAACTTGAGGAGCTTGGCTCATGGCCCAAAGTGTCGGTATCTAACACTTTGTGGGTGCAAACCATCGATCGCAGACCTGTGGAAGTTGCTGTCGGGTCATCTGAAGCAGCTCGTCACGCTCAAGGCGATGGCCGTGGCGGATCTCGTCAACCTCTTCCTCGCAGCCTTGTTGAGCCACGACGCGGACAACCAGCGGTCCCAGCGAAAGGTATGTGCTCATACAACAACCGGTAGATGGATCACAGTATCTTACCATTGCGTTCGACTGGTAGATGCGCGAGTTCCTGCTCTCGACATGCGGCGGTGCACCAAGCAGCAGCGCCGCGACGCCGACAGCTTCGCCCAATCGGTTCGACGCCGTCCCAAGCCCCGAGTCGGTCAAGGCTCCCGCCATGCAACCAGAGCCTCGTGAGCAAGGGAGTCACTTCGAGACCCCGTCACTCCTCCAGACGGCGTTCCTGCAGCACCAGAGTCCGCCGAAGGCCAAGACGTTCGGCATCGCCACGACCAGGTGCGATCCGAGCGTCTACCTGCTATGTGGTGGCAACGATCTAATGGCCTTGGCGGTCGATGTGGTTGGTTGAAGCGGGTACAAGAAGAAGTCTGGGCGAGAAGACGACTTCCTGAGCTCCATGAGCTCCATGAGCTCGACGCCGACGCGCCTGTCACAAAAGGTAGCTGGCACCCTCCATCTATGTGTCCCTGGTATACACCATTTCCCGGCCTAATTGCAAAGTTTCCAAA